>VXBO01006120.1:0-71228 GCA_013400135.1 Rhinoptilus africanus | reverse complement strand
AAAGAAAGAAAGAAAGAAAGAAAGAAAGAAAGAAAGAAAGAAAGAAAGAAAGAAAGAAAGAAAGAAAGAAAGAAAGAAAGAAAGAAAGAAAGAAAGAAAAAGAAAGAAAGAAAGAAAGAAAGGAAGGAGAAAGAGAAAAAAAAAGAAGGGAACTGTAAAAATAGAAGATTCTGGACTAAAAAGAAGCTTTTTGTCTAACTTCAGAAAAAAATTCTGACTGTTTTAATAGCCCCTGGCTACTCTGAGATAGGTCTCTCATGCTATTCAAATGCTTCTCATGCTATTCAAATGCTTCACAATAGTTCCAATATATACCTCAGAGAGAGGTGATATGAGATTTTTATTTATGANTGGCAGGACTGAATCAGTGTTCTAGTGTTCTTGTTGATAGTTTTTGGCTGGCATATATCTCACAGAAAAAAGGTTTTCCAAAAAAAAAAAAAGTGTGTTTGAAACCTTAATGCCTCACAGTTTGAGAAGCAGCATATACCTAATCATCAAAAAAAGCAGCTGATAGGGAATGTGAAGCATATTAAACTAATAGTATTCTTTTCAACAATTAATAGAAAGGGGTTTTTAAATGATGTTATCAAAATTTTCTTGGAAATCTGTAGCACTTCTGGCAGAAGAGAACTGTGCAGAAGTCTTGTGTGATCAATACTTTTTTCATAATGATACTTCCAAAGGTAAAAGCTGGACTTAGATTTTAAATGTATAAACAAAATCCAGTAATGTCAAGTTGAGTGAAAAATTACTGGTGAAGTAATTTAAATTGCCATGATACTCCCAATCTGTACAAGGATATAAACAAGAATTTAAGAAGATTTTCTTTTTTCATTTTTTTTTTTTNNNNAGAAGATTCTGGACTAAAAAGAAGCTTTTTGTCTAACTTCAGAAAAAAATTCTGACTGTTTTAATAGCCCCTGGCTACTCTGAGATAGGTCTCTCATGCTATTCAAATGCTTCACAATAGTTCCAATATATATCTCAGTGAGAGGTGATATGAGATTTTTATTTATGACTTTAGATATTCCTTTCTCATGTTCTAAAAATATTTGTAATTTACCAATTACCATGTGATGCTACCACATCTTAGTGATGTGTGTTACAAAACATTGATACAAGCTGACAAAATACCGCAGTAACTGGTAGAGATGGTGAAAATAAAAATCATCTGCTGATAGAAAGCATGCACTTCCCCTAAATAATGTTAATGGGGTTCATTTTTATTTCTTGCACAGATTTGAAAATTAGGCTATAGACCAATGCACTAATTGATCACATACTGGGGCCTACTAGTATATAATTACCTGTCTAGAATTATTAGGCTTTAGAAAAAAGAACAAGACAGAAAAAAAAAAAAGTTAATCATGTAGAATGAAGCATTTAATTTAGAACAGAAATGCTTATTCCTTCTCTTTACATAGATTTGTGTTCTGTGTAGTATTTTAATTATTGAAAAGAGAACAGCTAACATTTACCTCAATCTGTCAAGTGAAATGAGACAGAAAATAAAAGATTGCCTTTTCTGAATCTTATGTATAGAAGTTCATCATCGTGATCATATAATTGCTTCCTGGATCTTGTCTCATTTAGCAGCTGAAAATCTGCAAGAATGACACAGAAAAACAGGAACTGGTTCTTTGATGCAAAGAGAAGACCGTAAGGCTTTTTATATGTATGAGGTGTAATAGAAGGTCCTTGCAAGTCACCACACCTGCTAAATACTCGCACATTTTGTGTTCACATGGCAGAGCTAAAAGAGAGAGTCAGAGATAATCAGAGGTTCTTTTCTGTAGCTGGTAAAGCCAAAGTAGATGCTTCCAGTCCTTCTCCCTAACCTTTATCATCCTCCTAACTTCAGCTGCAAAGGACACCACAGATGACTGGTAGGTGAGAAATGAAGAATCACCAGCACCTCTGTTACTACTCAGCAACATTAGAAATGCACTCAAGATCCTTGTAAAAACATCACCTTGAATCTGTTATATTTTGGCCACTGGCAGATACAGAAAGAGGTCAGATATCGCTCAAGGTTCACTAGGATTAGAATTATCTGATGGCTCAGTTTCTTCTGAATATTCTCTGTCTATTTCAGCTACCACTGCTGTCAATTGGCAGACTGTCCAGTCCTCACTACCCTAACAAAAAAAAAAATTAAAAAACCATCAATGACCAGATCATTCTTTTAGTAAATGCAGGACAGTGCTGCTGTTCCATGTACACTTTGCAAGGCTGAAAATGGCTTCACCACATATAAAGCAATAAACAGTCTAATTGTACCAGCTAGCTATATGGGGCATTCTTCAACTCCTACTATTGTAGGTTTCGGGTTGTTTCTTTCTCACTGTTATTCAACAAAATGTTGCCTTTGAAAAGAGAAAAATATTTTTCATGACAGATTTGGGGAACAAAAAACCCAAACAAGCTTTGTAGTACATAGAAAATGTAGTAGTAGTAGCCAATTAAGTTTCAAATGAACTTATAGTCCTTATGGAAGCCTTTGTGCGTTTCTGTAGCATTTTGTCATCATGATAGCTACCAGCATACAAAATTATGCTTTACAGTAATTCTCCACAATTATCACTCCATTCCAGGAAAATGATATGAAAATCTCTGATGCTTACTACTATTTTGAACATAATTTTAATGTATTTGTCCCCTTTTTGGACTGTTGTGTTTTAGAAAAGAAAAAAGAATATAATACTTGCTTTTCATTTTATTTTTCCACAATAAATCTGTGCTGTTTAGGGGAAGTATAGATGTTGAAGAGTTCTTTTTAGTCCAATAGACCTGAGTAGCAAGACAGAGAACCTACAGGAATCAAGTACTCCAGGGAAACTTCCTTCCACACATTCTCTTTTCAGAGCTGCAAATGCTGTTGGTCTTGGTTTTTTTTTAAAGGAGTGAAAAATGCTAACCACAAAAATATATTACGACAATACTCAGAATAAGACATACAGCTATGCAGCTTTTGCCAAAGAAGAAAAACAGAACAATTCCACAGCCTCACAGTCAGGAATGAGATCTGGGGTTGTTTTTCCCTTATTTTTCTATTTTGTGTTGTCTGGGAGCTTTGACTTGAAATTCAGTCATCTTAACTGGGATTTGTACCTTGTATGCTCCTCATGAGGCTTTGTTGCTGGATTCATGTCTTTAATTCAATAAATAAGAACTGTCATGGAGCAGTTTTAACATTATCACCCTTCATGACTGCATTTGCAGTGCTTTATCACAGCTGGTAGCCAATCAATGGTTCTTATCGGACATTTCGGTCATTACATCGAAGGATTAAAGTGAAATAATGTATTTGCTAATCCATTTGTATACTTGAGTTTCTTTCCTCTGGAGCATCAAATCAAATTAAAGTGGATATAAAACAAATGTCTTCTGCATGCAATAATCTGTGTGTCAAGCCAACCGGTCTATAGAATCATGAGGCTGATTACTCCCTTTCATCCTTTCCTACTTCTTTGTGCAATTTCTTAACCAAACTCCCATCTGGAAAAACATTACTGACTTTTACAATTTTGATTCATGATATTAAGAACAATCTGTAAACTACAGAATTTGCATGAACAAAGCCTGTAAGGGTTTGTGTTTTAAGATATTATTGCAGTGTTCAAAGATCAGGAAGACAGAGGTCCCACAATAAAAAATTCTGAACAAGATAAACTGAAGAATTTCTTACCACCACTGCAAGACCCATCAAATCGCTCTTCAGAAGGCAAGATCAGTCAAGTATACAAATATAGAAGCATTTTTAAGCTGCTTCTTAACCTCAAACCAGGACAGACTCTCAGTATGGGAAATGCTGCAGTCTCCTCATATGAACTGTAGTGCTTTAGTCTCTAGCATCAGATAAATATTTCTACATCTCAGCTGAATTTCCTTTCCTTTGGTGTAGTTTAGATCTTTCAGAAGACCGAGTAATAGCTTGTCATGCCCCTAAGGATTATTATCAAATCATCTTTATTTAATTTCCTCATCTTTATGCTTAGTTGCCATTTTGTTCATTCTTTCTCCATGGGTCATTTTAATGTCATATACCATGACCCTGCTCTGGCAGGGAGGTTGGACTAGATGATCTCCAGCCCCTACCATTCTGTGATTCCGTGATCCAATAGGTCACAGAAAACTTTAATTTAAAGTAGCAATCACTTTGAACAAGCACGTGAACTTCTACCTCTCCAGAAGAAAGCCAAGGCTTCTAAAAGCCTCTCTTTATTTGAGTTTAATAAATAATTCCATGTATTTTCCTTGGAGCCAGGCAAGGAAATGATTGTGCTGTGTTCTCAACTTCGGGCCAAAGAATACTGACCATAGTGTAAATAAGGGAAGCATACAAAAAGAAGTCAAAAACCTGTGACCTATACACCTCTATAGGTCCTAGGTACATAAATAATGGAGGCACTAGCTGAAGCATGGACCTATTCAGTACTCATTGATGATGACAGAATTATTTTTGCTGATATTTTTTCAGACTTAAATAGCTAAAGAGAAAGCATGATTGAACCTCTTTCTAAGACATTGTTACATAGAGTGACAAGTAAAACAGCTTCCAAAACTAGTTTCTTATGTGCTTACCTTAAAAATTTCACAGAGAACCCTCCAGAATGATACTCAGGAATAATTTTTAGAACTGTCAGACATTTCTTTCCTTGATTTCATATGACCTTTGCATGATTAACAATTACAGAATCAGGACTTACAGTGTTCATTTGGCCTTCCTAACAATATAGCTTACCACAAGCCAGGTTATTAATTTTTAAATTTCAGCAAATGTCACTTGGTTAGCACAGGAAGAGTATAATGTTCTTGGAAGTAAAAGTTATGAAATGCAGAACAGATGCTGATTCTCAAAACACAGTTGGTACAAAATGAAATGTGCGTTACAGAAATAAAGATTTACATTGTTCCTCATTTTATCTTAGTGTCATTTGTTATTGTAACTGTTGTGTGGTTGTCTGTTGTCTAAAATTTGGCAAGAGTACAGTCATGTATCTAAGTGTTCATATCTGATGCTTAATTAATGCTGAGTTACAGAAAAAAACCCTTTTGAAATTCATGAAATATCCTGCACAACATATAATGGATTCATTGTAATTATCATTTACAATAAGCACTGCATTAAATCTTAGTTGCAGCTGAACTGAGGAGTTCTTTGATTGCCAAGGTGATCTGGAGTTAGTGCTACTTGGTTTGTTTTTCTTTATTACATGAAAACAAGGATACCCGACCTTTTGTAAACCCAGTCTCACAATGTGGCTCAGACTTTTTATAAAATATTGTTCAGTCTTGGGAAAGTAAAACTAAAGAGAGAGACCTACAGCACTTTTTTTCTGTTTTTACTAATAAAAAAAAATATTTAAAAGTGTGATGAATACATCATGATAATGTGTTACATTACCAATATACCCACTGTGTATATAAAAAGATTCTGTTTATAAAAAGACACATCTAACTGCACTTCATTACAGAAAACATTCCTATTTTGGATGCATATTAATTGTACTGTATTATACTCATCAAAAAGATGTTTCCCAGAATGCCACAGCTGAGTGAAATTAATTCAAACTGTTCTTGATTTTGGTATAAAGGAACAGAATTGAATATATGTACTATGGAAGCATCTGTTTATTACTGCATTTAACATAAAAAAAAAATATGCATTACAGAAAGTACGCTTGCATTCCTTTGTAGCAGGTTGGTGAATATGTGAATCAAGGTTGAAAAGATATGAAAATAAAAGACAATACAACAAAAAGTCACCTTACAGAGCATCAAATACTTAGACCTCATTGTCACTGTAAGCCCTACAGCTGACAGATCAACTGCTGGGTGAGTTGGATCTACCTCTTAAGTCCAGGGAGTCTTTACATTAAGGGCATGGTGAGACATGACTCCACATCATGAGTGATGGTAACTGTGGTCATGCACGCGGCTGCACTGCACCTGCAGTGCCCCAAAACCTCAGAAATTTCAGAGAGTCCTGCCTGGAGCCAGACTTAACTTCATTATATCAGTTATGGCATCAGCTCCTCTAGAATCACTGATTCATTCGTTTCACACTGAGAATCCCTATGGACGAAATGTTGCTTTTAGTGGAGTTACAATGCTAAAAGGTGTAAATAAGAGCATGAGGTGTTTTGCTGATGAAACTATTGCAGTGCAGATTAACAAATTTACACTCAAGTTTTTTATTTTCCACTTTTTTGCTAATTATGCTGCATGCTTTCTATATGAAAAAATATTATGTAAATATCTGTGAGCTCCCAGAATCAGGAAGGTTGGAATAAGCTTCTTTTCTTTTTCTTCTAATCTAAATCCAAAGAAGCAGCTTCTACTTTGAGTCACACTGCTGTTAATTCAAAGTAACACTGTCAGAGTCAATGGGGTCCTCTAAGACTTGCAGCAGACCAACAGAAAACTATTTATGCACTTATGGCAGCAAAACATCCAGTCTTTTTCCTGGCCCTGGAAAAGTAACATGCACAAACTCTTCCCAGATATTGTCATATTCTTTTTTGAATTATCTTGGAACATTAGACAAGCGTTTTTCTATTCAGCTTGGTGACAGAATAAACACTATTAAATTCCACTTTACCTCTGAACACACACACACAGACACATGAAATCAGTTTTGATACAAAGAGAGCTAGAAAGACAATATTCCCTTCCTTCTGTGAGAGCACATTATCTTGGCTATGCTATAAAAACAGACCTATGGGAATTAACAAACAAGTGGAGATGAGAGGAGAAACACTGAGATAAAACATATTTATTCATTACTTTATCTGTATGTGGTATTGTTATATTCCACTGGAACTTAACTGTTAGAGGATATATTTTCATTTAGACTGGGGATTCTTTTTACCTCCCTTTTACTTAATCGCATATGCTGCTGGCATTTTTGTTGCATCTTCCTTAATTAACGTCTTCTTTTATCTATGACAAACAGAATGAAAGTGACTTCAAATTTTAGGCCATGACACAATACTGGTTTTAACTTGCTATTTAATTTGGTTTAATATAAGATACTTTTTTTAAATAGGCTGAGACAGAATTTAGTAATGCTAACAGAAAGACTTGCATGAAGATCATGGGACCTCATATTGGCAGGCCTGAGAAAACTTTATTTACACTGGAGTTAAGTGTTTTTGTGATTTTTTAAAACTTTAATGATTTTCCATCCAAAGTTTGTGTACAAGTGACAATCAGCATGTCCCAGGTGAGAAAGCATTGATTAGATCGTTTGACATTTATATCAGTGTACCAAGCGTCCATGCCCAGGTGCTGGCAGCAGGGGCTGCAGGGGGTGGCCTCTGTGAGGAGAAGCCAGGGGCTACCACAATACAGATGGTGGAGAACCTCACGCTGGAGCAGTTGGGTATTCCCGGAGGAACTGCAGCCCATGGAGACTCCACGCTGGAGCAGGGGTAAAGTGTGAGAGAGAGGGAGCAGCAGAGACAAACCTCTATGTACTAAATGTAACCCACTGAATGGAGTTTGGGGCAGGAGGCAGAGGAGCGGGGAGATAAGTTGAGTTGGGAAAGGAGAGCAGAAAGGTGTTGCTTTAATGTTTCTCTTTGTTTCTCACACAAATCTATTTTAATTGACAATATATTAAATTAATTTTCTCCAAGTCCAGTCTGTTTTGCTCTTAACAGTAACTTGTAAGCAACCCCTCTGTCTTCATCTTGGCCCACGAGAAGCTGAGTGGGCATTTGTCTGTTAGCCAAGGTTAACTCCCCCCCTCCTGCTTAATCAGAGATGCTAACTATGGGGTTTAGCCTCGCATTTAATACCATAATCTTCCTAGACATAGTACTTGGGTATCTTACTGTTAGTATCTTTTTGAAAAAGTTCTGATCTGTTTCAGCCTTGCTGATTTTGCAAAAGCAGAGGACATTCAGACCTGGGATCTTCTAGCAAAAACTAAGCCTTGTGCAGTTCCGACTCTGAGCTTTGTGGCCCACGTTAGCTGTACTGAGCACTACATTGGACTTGGAATCACAGAGATGGTCTCTCAGGTAAGGAAACTGAAAAATTATTCCTGTAACTGTGAAAACAATGCAACCAAATGCAAATCCTATATTATATGTTTATGATCAGTTGGCAAGCCTGCATTGCCTGTATACGATTGACAGAGGGCTTAAAACAACTGAATTAAAATCTAAGGAAGCTTTAATGTAATGCATAATGCTCAGTTGTGTTGTACTGATACTCCTACAGAACCTGTATTTCCTATGATATTGCCCGACATATTACATTAACTAAAACCTTTAACTGGGCCCTTAAGTCTAAGGGAACTTGATTTATCTTTCAGCTGTCTCTGGACAAAATAAAACAGCAACTTCTTTGGTCAGTATCTGTGAGGAGAGGCTGAGAGGCAGGGGCTGGTTAAGCCTGGGGCAGAGATAACTTTGGGGGATCTTTACAGCAGCCCCCCAGCACCTGCTCACAGAGGCAGCAAGATGAGAGAGCCAGGGGCTTCCCAGCAGTGCATAGCAGGAGAATGGGAGACAATGGGGACAAGTTGAAATAAGAGAGGTTTGGGCTGGGGTCAAAGAACCACTTTCTCAACCTGAGGACAGTCAGGCAGTGGATCGGGTCACCCGAAGAGGCTGTGCAGTCTCTGTCCTTGAAGGTTTTCAAGACCCAAAAGGATAAAACCCTGACCAACCTGGTCCGAGCTCATAGCTGAGCCTGGGGAGGTTGGACTGAGACTTCCTGACCTCTGCTCCAGCCTGGGTAACACAGACATCCCATGTCATGGACTCTACAATTCAGCCTTACCTGGGTCTTCAGAGAGATCAGTATACTGTTCTGTATGCCATGAACTTACTGAAAAAAAAAGCTGTAAATCCTTTGAGAAATATATGCAGTGTATTGTGGCCCTTTTGGAGCTAACACTTCAGTACATTTCCAAATACATCAGCCAAGTACTTCAGAGCTATAGTAGAGTTTTGAGTTGGCAAGTCCCTCAACAGTTTCCCAGATATTCAGTCTTGTTTTTCAGTCTCACGTGACCTCTACCACATCAGTGCATCTTGGCTGCAATTAAAAGTGTCCAAAAGAGTGAGCTAAAAATAATATTTTCTCCTCCTGCAGTACTCCAGTTGACATGAAGAACACAATGTCACTGAAGTTTAGCTCCACAATTCAGGAAGTATTGTCTTGATTAATTAAACAAAATTTAATACTTACTAGATTGTATACTTAAACCACCAGTATCTCTTTGAAGTTACAGGAAACAGATGAACCTAAGAAAAGCACATATTTCTCTACAACTTCTTTGTGTTACAAAGTAGGCATCACAGCCATCACTTTGCTTTCAGACACTGTAAGTACATAGTGCACTATTGAAATTCCCTTCACCAAACCAATAAACAGCAGTTTACTTTCTCAATAAATGTAAGCATTTTCTGAATAAGTAAGTTAATCTCTAATAGTGCTGTCTGAGATAAAATGAGGTGAATACATAAAATCTTCTGGATGCATTTTATTGGCTTACAGATTCTCTTATAAACATATCAATTATTTTGTTTCTCTGAGATATCCTTCAGTTGAGAATATTTGAACTAAAAACACTAGCTGCATATGAATCATAATACAAATTCAACTAAGTATATAAATTACCTTTCAGGCTACAGCTCTAGTACATTCAGATGAGTATGCAAAAACAATTAATCATTTATTTTATTTACTTCCAAATGCTATGAGATTTCAGCCAACATTTTTCCTCATACTAACACGTTAAGAAGATGAGACTGTTGGCCAATAAATGCTGATACCTTCCCTCTAGCTGTTTCAGTGAGGTTTGTTAAAACCATGTCACAGCTACTTTTAGCTGAGGATATCGGCAGCCTCATCAAGAGGTTGGGTTTTGGTTTTACTTACTTTTTTTTGTCCTTAAAACTCTGTTCTGGTTCTAAAGCAAATCAACCTCCAGAACAGTTGCTTAAAGATTCAGAAATCTTTATGAGCATTACTGCAGCTGTCTTTTTGGAGGAATTTGAAGAAAGAAGTGACAATTTTTACAGAACGCTGTCCCCTGAAGTAAGAAAAAGTTCATGTTTTCCTACCACTGCACGACACTTCAGTTTAGACTGGCAAATATTCTGGAGTATTTATATTAAAATACTCTGAACCAAACGCTCTAGTTGAAGTTCAGATATAGTTCAGGCATACAGGTTTCATTATATTGCACTGAGGTTCAAGATTGGACAACACTGTTTTGTGGAAGACTAAAACTCCACCTTGCTTTTTATAATTTTCTTTAGTGAAAGCCTAGGAGAAGATTTCCATCAGCCAGGCAGTGAGTCAGAATAAAGGATACTCCATGATGCAATACATTTTCATCTTGGTCAAATTAACCTGGTGTGTTCCCAAGGTCCTTTGTTTTCATAACAGCTATCCATTTCTCTTAATTAACACAATCTGTCCAGATTTCTCAGGTGCTCCATGCATATGGAAATCATTCTTAGTAATCCATTATTAAATAGCTATAGGTTTTCATTTTTCTACCACCCTTAGTTTTCAATTAACAGAATATTTTGACAGATTTTCAACACTTGTACAAACTCTTTTCATTCCAATTTTTGTTAAAATGAATGTCTATTAGAGTTATACACTGTCACTGATCACCCTAAAAGTCTGATTCTCTTCTACATAAGTAATCTTTGGAGAAGGATAAAATTTCCTTCCCGAACTTTATTTCAGGAAGACTTTTCCAAATATGTTCATTTGTACTAAAGTAACAGTAGCTTGAGCCTTAACAGTGAGTTTTAAAACTGTATGCAGTTATACTCATGAAATTTTTAGTGACTTTCCCACATTATGAATTAAAACAATCAAGCTTTTTTAAAATTTCTTTCAGCATTCTATCCAGCGGGATATGTAACTGATAACAGACTTTATTGAGCTGTATTTTTTATTTCCAGAATCTTTTCCTACAAGCATCTTAATTTCCTGAGTACCATGAAATCTGTCATTTTTACTGCATTCATAAGGAGCGCTATTCACACTCTGCTCATATCATACCCATAGGATTCATTGAACTGTCATACTTTAATCAGAGTTGTTTACTGAGACAGTCATATATTGATGTAAACCACTAAAGCCTTTTGACGTCTTGCTGATTCTATTTTTTGTCAAGATGCATCACAGTTTTAGTCACACTCAGAGCTTTCTGTAACTGCTACTGGTCAGGTTTCTTGAGAGCTTCTGGTTTTCCTGAGAGTTTTTTGCAAAGTTCCCTTGTGACGCAGCTGGCTTCCTTCTCTCTTAACCCATATGGAATGGGTAACTGAATAAAGTAAAAAAAAAAACCAAAAAAAAACAGAAAAAAGAAAGGAAAAAAAGAAAAAGAAACAATACTTGGCTGACAATGTTGAAGTGGTTTGTTGGGTTTTTTTTTCCCAATCGTTTTTATTTCAATCTATTTTCCATAAGATCTTGACAGCAGTTGAAAACCTACTCCCCTGTATGTGATCATCAAATCTCCCACAGGTTTCAGTGAGGAAAAGTTTCTGATCTCCTCTGGAAACTTCACAGTCAGCTCATTGATGATGTTACCTGCCTAACAGGAAAGAGAGGGAGAAAAATCTTGTGTAATGCAGGTCCTGAAGAACTTGCCAATGTACTCCCACATGAAGCAATTGTATTAATTAACCGAGTTTGCATTTGCTAATAAATGGGTGAAATGGTGGAAGCAAGTTGTGATTTCCTTCTGATTCTTTGGAAGAAAGCTGAGGACCTGAGCCATCCTCCGCTCACATCGTGAGGTGAAGGATGTACATGTTGGCGTTATGGATCAAGAGCTATCTACTACCAACATGGTACGGGATAGGGCAAACAAGAGGAGAGAACTTCATAAGAAAATAGTCAAGGAGATCAAAATTCAGGCTCAGATAAAGGACAACTGGTCAATCACCACTCCACAAAAATTTGGAAGGGTGCAGTGAAGTCTAGGAATATAGGAAGTTACCAAGAAGAAGCAGCATGGCTTCAGTCTGCACTGCAGATGTCCAGATTGCTTAGGACTGCCATGAGATTACAGACCTCTTTTCTGTGGTATCTGTTAGAGAAAGCAAAGTCTGATGGAGTGAGCAAGTGAGTGATTTACACTGATACTAAAATAAAGTGACATGGTGATGAAAAGATAAAAAGGAAAAGCTAAGTCAGAACCCAAGAGGAGCTAGAGATGGGTTACAGGGTAGTGAAATGCTGGAAGACTGCACTGTGTCATGAAGCATCTTCTACTGCTATTGGTATTGTATTTGTTCAGCGTCCTGTTGATACCTTGAAGGAACAGCTTTTTCACACTTAGCCTGACAGTTACTTTAGCTCAGTGCCTGTGCCACACTGCATCCTGAAGGACAATCTGGAGGCAAGGAGAACCTGAGTAAACACGGCCATAGCTTTCTGTCCAGTTTGGCTCAGCAGCCGCAGCCTCAGAAAAAAGCTTGCGTATTTCAAATGTTCATTATAAGGGGAAGCACTTTGCCTCTTGGTCATGTTTGAAAAGTACTTTAACACACTGAACAGACAAAAAATTTTAAACCTAATGTTTTTGCTGCCCAGCAAGTAAAATGGCAAGTCACTGCATTGTGCCACTGGGTAACTTATTAGATATTAGTCTTATTAGCTCCCTTTAGTAAACTATGCTGGCAGTCAGTAAATGTAACAAACAATGTTACGCTTCATTCTTTTATCATATTTCCTTTCTTAGCAATACACAAATAGGAGTGTTAGCCTTCTCTGAATCCTTTCAGATTTGAGAGTGTTATTAGTTGAAGCAGCATTGAAAATGACAGGAGGAAAATTTCCTCTGATTATTTTTCCAGACCATTTTTTAACCACTGAAAAATCACTCTTGCTTCATGCATATTGGCAAGATGTTTGGAGACAGTAATGCGGTTGAAAGTGAACAAGGTGCAGTATTTACATGGGTGATTGTTCATCACGGTCTGAAGAAATACCAAAAGCTGAAAAACTAATGAGTCAATGAACCTCTGCTGCTTTTCACACTGACAGATGACTCCAAACGATAAAACTGTGCACAGATACCTAACAGATGGAAAATGGCTGACCTTTGAGATGGCTCAAACCTGTAGAGACATTAAGCTGTGCATTACTACCATTTTTTAAGACTGGGGGGAAAAAAAATTATATTTACTTGATTCAGTCTTGGTTCCTGCATATATTTCCCAGGAGAGCTAACTAGTGTATCACTTTTTTCTCTCTTTTTCTGATTGTGTAACCTTGTAAGATAAGTTTTAGATAAGCATTCCACCATATACAGAGAGATAGAGGTGACAGCTTCCCATTAGAATAATTCTACAATGGAAAATGCAACTTTTACTAAAGGTTATTTTCCTCCAAATAAGAGAAGCTTTGATTTAAGCCTAATTTTTTATTCCTTCAGGAAGATTAAGAATGAGATGTACATTTGAAAAAAAAAAGCAGCACATACATGAAGGAAGAAGAATTTTTGAATGACTTGCAGTAAATTTTAAGGGAAGAATGGAAAACATTGTGTACATCACAATACACTGCAATTCAGCCTTACAACGTAAATCGTGGTCTTTCTGATCTCTGTGGTCCAGAAGCAACTGATGGCATCTTTACCCTTTCAATTTCTGTACTGGTTTCCAGATGAAACACTTCTTTATTCACAAAAGCTATCTTTTCATTCCTGCTTACAACCCATGCTCCCAAACAGCCCTTTTTGAGGTGTCCTTTGTATCCCAGTGGATCAATAGAGCCCTTGGTGGAAAAGGAAGAGCTGAATTTTTTCAGTAACTTTATATGTAAGCAATGGTATATATTTAATATGATGCAAAACAATATATATATATATATATTATACGCTATAAAAATATGGAACAGAATTTTACAATATATTATAGTCAATTATTTGTAAACCTGTAAACTTTTTTCTCTTGTCTGGATTGTATATGTGTGTATATATGTTCATTTGATCTGAAACACAGTCCCCATTACACTAACACCAGGGTTCAAATTTTTGCCTGTTTTTTTCTCTGCTTTATGCTATTGTGACTCCAGACTCTTCTCTATCTGAACAGTTTTTTGCTTCACAATTTTTTTGTCCTGTTATTTCTTTCCAAGCTATTAATATAGAGTTCAAAATTTGCAGTTACAAGTGGAGGGATGTCTTTTACAAAACATTTACTCTTACCTGTTCTAATTTGATCATCAAAGAACTAAAGTACATCTTCTAAAAATGACACTGAGAACCAAAATTCATAATTCTGCTGGATACTAAAATTCAATAGAAATACTGCTTTTGTGTTATATTACAACCCCTCGGACCCTGACCTATATTACCATATTCCAACAGCAGTAAATAGTTTTTCTTTCGTTTTCCTCTGGAGAATCAACTTTATTATTTCTCTTTAACTTACTGTCCTCATATGTAAAAAATTAAACCTTGTGTAATTTTTCTTGTCTTGAATCGTGAATGTGTCTTGTCTTGACTTCTCCATGTCCTATTTCGTGAAATAATATCTCAGAACATCTTATTTTTTTAATATTTCCCTTTTTCCAAGAATGTTACTTCGTTTTACTTCCCCAAGATGAATTAAATTCAAGCCAAATATTGGAGATGGGTTTGTGATCCACAGTCTATATATTTAACCAAACTAGGAAGGAGAATGAAATTTTTCTGACATGTTTATTTCCTATTAAACATTTCCAAACCTCTGCTTCAATACACCTGTTATTTTGAGAGTAGAGTATGAAGTCAATGGAACTGCTTAGGTATAGAATAGTCCTTTTTGAATGAAAGTGCCGTTAGGGATCATTTCTCTATCGGCAGTGTTATTAAATAAATAAATTACAATAATTCACAGTTATAAATTACAACAATCAATCTTGAAAGAGGAACAGATTAAATATCTTCAGATGGAAGTGAAAGTTTTAAGTTAACATGTCATTTTAAAATGATCTCCCAAATCACATTGATTTTATGTCTCACTGCCATTGGAATGGGATCTGCCAAGATATGATTTTTTGCACCAACTGTCTCAATTGCATGTAAAACACATGTTCCATTAAAAAGCGGAATTTTGCAGATCCCATTCAAACATACATTTCAAAGTTAGCCCTAGAATTGTCATGCTTCCAGTTGCTTAACAGAGGAGTTGATGACAGATTATGAGTTTATTTCTTCCTCATTTTCTATAAAAGAGATTATTTTGGTCAAGCAGTAATAGTCTTCTTTACTAATGTCAGGTCAGGAACCAGAGATTAGTTGTTGATGTAGCACAAGGTCCTTGGGCCGATAGTAGTGCAGCACTGACGCTGCGGCTATTTTCTTTTGCTCTGTGTATCCCAAAAGGTCTCACACCAAGAGGCAAACCCTGCCAGAAAAAGCCAAAAGATTAACCAGCCAAGAGAAACATAGAGTAGGAGAGGATAAAGCACATTGACAGCCTGCAGACCAGCTCTAGTTCAATCTAGTGCTACAGGAACACCAGGTGTCAGTTTGGGTGACAGTGCAGGTTGCTGGTGCTGTGGAGCCATTGTAAGTAAACATTTCAGAAAAGAAAACACTGGAATTCAAATAAGAACCCTCAGAGTTGAACTTGAATGTTTTTACAAGCTGTGGCTAATTTTTAGCAGACTGTGGTTAGATCTTTTTCCATACAAGTTTTCTGCCCTAAAATATGTTAGTGCATCTATTCACTATATTATTTTCCATGTTGCATTACAGCTCACAGTGAATTATCAGTGAGGTACCTTATTCTGGCAAACAGAGTATGGTGAAAAGAACTCACTACAGCTAGGATAATTGTGATTATTATTGTTTTTTATTATTTTTACAGCATATATGTATTCAGGATAGTTTATAGCTGGCTACAAAACTTTATAAGGTATTAAACCCTCTTTAACGTTTCACTGCTCTGTTACAAATAGTATTAGTAACTGAGAATATTAATAGGGTACTGTAGTAAGACACTCAAGAGGCAGGAAGCCAAGTAAAATTATTCATTTAGTTGTTGCAGTAATTTGATTAATTAGATTTTCTTTGCTTTATTTAATTTTTTTTCCTAAAACATATTTTCTTTCTGGTTATATTAATTCTTTATATAGATATGTGATAGTGAGAAAGAAAAAATATATATTTTCTATTAAAAATTCACAGTGTTAACGAAAATGCATTTTATTTTACATAAAGAATAAAACACATTACTTTCTGTACCACCATGATCTTACGAATAAGTGCGTTGTAAAAAAATAATCTCTTGAATAAAGATAAAATGAGCAGTCTCTTTTCTCCTGCTTGATAGTGATATGTGCTTAGCCTAGTAATGTATAAAGCTCATTTTTTACTATGGAAGAACTGAAAAAAAATAACCTTTTATCAGCTTACATTTTATTACATTTTACAATTAAGAGCATATCAGTCATAGTGCAAAACACAGCACCAATACAGTAGCACATCTTATCTTTTTTTTCTTTTGGGCTAAGTGTTAACACCTAGAGTTCAGTGTTTTCGTTATTAGTGGTTTACAGTACATTACTTTTCATTCTTAAAAATCCTGGTAATTTACAAACTGTTAGCAACTGCAAATTTAAACAACAAAACTCAGGTAATATTTTCTTTATGTCTAATCAACATCTTTACTTGGCAGTGTAACATTAGTATTATTTTATTGATAAGCATAGATAAGGCCTATGGTCTCAGAAATTTAAAGGATTTTTCAAAAATGAGAAGTGAGGTATTTAAACTTAGAAATTAAAAATAGTAGAAATTGATTTGAAGCATTTTTAATGTGGCTTTCCTGGTTAAGTGTAAAGTGGGAAAAAAAAAAAAACTTGTGTAAAAAACGTTTCATAGAAACAAAAATAATACTCAGTAAATCCATAACTAAAATGTATTTTTTGCCTGTAATAGCAGAAGGTGGGAGCTGATGACAATGATGAAAGCCTTCTTAGTCTGTTGTTCTTATCTTCTCTTTTGGAAAAGTTGGTCATATTTTATTACTTTTTTTTTCCCCTGAAATAAACAAAGCCAAGTTTTTTAATATGAAATGAAACATTTTTTACATAATTAAATTTGTTAAACACTATGTTAAACAATGCCACAATAGAACCTTTACTCTTTTTCTAAATATTTTTGACAATCAAGGCTGGCCATTCTAGTTTAAAAAAAAAATAAGCAAATAAATTATTTCCATGAGGCAAAACTGCCTTTATTTACAAATGAACACATTAATCTATGCAGATTTCTACAATATGCTTGCTGTGATTTTTTCTAAGTGTCTATCTTTACTCTGAAACCAGAATTGGGTTCAGATTAGCTGAATCAAATTCACAGTGAAGAAAGAGAGCCCTGGTTTTAAAGTTTTATTAGAGAATCAAGTTAAATCTTCTAGAGATTCCTGGGAACACTTGAGTTTACTGATATAGATGTAGCCATACAGCTGTAAAGTCTAACATAGATCTTGTCTGGACAATTTACGGTTATAGAAACAATAACTTGTTTGATGAGCAAACCTGAAATTAGCAGAAATGATAACATTTCTTTTACTGAGGTCAGAAGTAGGCTCTCTGTTTTCAAAGATTCTGTGCCAGCCCAAGGAACCTGCTAGAACTGCTTCTCATCTCCTTTATGAGTTTAAAGAGTTTTGGTCCAGAGCCATGTGATGTTCTTTGCACTTTTTATGTGTTCCTTTACCTTACCAACTGTTAGCATAAGGCCCATTGTGGACTAAGGTACAAGGTCATGAAAGAGTATAATGAGTGAGATCTCTCAACTGATGACACATGGAGAAAAATGGGGTCTCCACATCTGATACAGAAGGTAAGTAGCCACTGGATCATCAGCCTCCAAGTGCACTAAACTCTCTTATTTGAATGACAGTAGAGAAATTAATCCACTGCCAGTGAACAGCAAAGGCAGAACAATGCAAACAAAAGTATTCTTTTTCCTAAATGTGTTTACAGAAGTAATGGGCAGAGGGCTACAATCTGAAAGAGAACAAAAAGGAATATACGTGGTATTCAGTGACTGTTTTGATCACTTGCATTCATTCATTCTTATTCTGCCCAAACTAGAGTGTTTTTTGTTGATAATTACTGTGTCTGAAGGATGAAACATGGTGATATATATGAGCTGCAAATATATGAAGACATTTTATAGTATATTTAATTTGTAATTGAGTCAGCTAAACTCAGTCAAAAAACTAATCTTCTAAAAACAAATATTTGTCCAGAAGTACCAGAGCAGAGAGGACCATACAGGCAAGGGACAGTGAGAAATGCTCCTTTTAGTGCTATTGCGGGCTTAAGTTGGTTTACCCTAAACATGGAAATGGAGTCATTCCTGGAAAACAATGTTTCACAAAACTCTTTTCACATTTCTGTTTACAATGAAAACAAATGTTTTGCTATTCCTAGATTTGCAGGTCTGTGAGTTATTGACAGCAGTATTCAGTCAACATAAAGCAGTTACTGTGTAGAATCACATCTGTGCTAAATAATAAACTATCTATATAAAAGACATATCACTTTAAACAGAGAGCCACTGATGAATGAAGAAATCAAATATTGGTATATACTTGAAATTTGATATGCAGCATATTAATTACAATATGATCTTGTGAAGCATATCCTGACCAAATTATGCCTTGTTAGTTTTGAACAGGATAACATGTCCCAGGTCATCCGCCCAAGCCATAGGAAAACCTGCTAAAGCAGTTCCAATTTTCCCAGATTTACAATGCTTTAGAAAATTTCCCCAAAGTGATTTTAAGAATGGAGTATTTGTGGCTTTCAGAGGAGTGGGAGCACTGAGTTTTAACTTGCAGCATAAAGAGTTTTGTTGCCTATGGACTTTAAATTCAGTTGTGCAGTTATTTTTGTATACAAATGAACTTTTCCAGTATTCATTATTTTTATTACAATTTGAAAATATTATATATTCTCTGTTGTGCTTTGTTGTGCTGTGTTTCTCTGTGTTAGATTCCCATTTCATGCTCACTCTATTTCTTTATTTAGCTGTATGCTAGCTATTTGGATTTGTAATAGAAACATGTAAACTATGGCAGTTTTTCCTGAAAGGGTTTATTGACACATTAAGATAAATTCCTCTTTCTAATAGTCAGCTGCTTGTTTCCTCTTCCTTAAGAAAAAACAACTCTGCCATTTCATACCGAGATGTTGAAAAATAAAATAAGCTGACACAGATGCTTGCATATTAATGAAGGTTTATTGTTGGAATATATTTTTTTCTGGTAATGATGGCTGATATAAAGTTTGTTACGTCTTTCCAGACTGAAGAAACCAATTTGCTAGATTTTTTTGCCCTCAAAATTAGATGTGAATCTCATAAGAATGTTGCCTTTGGGAGAGCTTTGATTTGTTGATGGTCATCCTATGTGAAATACCAAAAATAATACTCTTTTCTTAGATAGTTCAATTCTAAGCATGTGTGATTTTGGAAAATAACCCTGAGCAATATATAAACACTTGGTCCCTCAACCTGTGATTGGGACCTGGTTATGCCCTTTCAGTCAGATAAGAGCTAGATAAAACTATATGCTTGTGAACAAAATTACATCTTGAAAAAAAACACTGTTTTGAGGATCCTATCACTGCTCTCCGTTGATGCTCTCTCAGAGTATAATTTTGTAAGGACCATCAGGTTACAATTTTACTGACCTTGCAGAGAACTTGAGTTCACTTTGCATGAAGATTGCTGTCTAAACACAATCAGACTGGAAGTCTCACATGTGGCCAGAGATTGACATAGGAGACAAAGAGCGTGTGTCATTTAGGGCAGGTAGAATTTTTTCTTTCAAATTAACTGGGATTTTAGGAAACAAAATACGGGTTATTGTTTTTTCTTGTCAGCTTTGTTTGGAGGATGGACAGGTAGATACACATTTTTCAGAGTGAAATGTAAATTTGCATAAATTTGTGCATAAATTAGTGAATGTTTTGTCAACATCTGTAAAGGTTTTACTAATTTGGATTTAAATGGATTAAGACATTTTAAGACTAGTTGTATTCTCTGATTCTTTCCTGGATCCACCTGGAGTTTCTTTGGGACGTCTTCACTTAATGCAATTCTTTCTTGCAAAATCTGACACGATTCATCACCCACAGCAATTTCCTGCAGATGTTAACTCAAATGATTTAATAGGAATCTCTTTTTAAAATGTAACAATAACAGACAGTGCATTTTTTATTAGTATGAATTTAAAGATTGTGCTAAGCTCACAAAGAGATACAGAGAGAATGCTGAAAATTCAGATAGATATTACTGTCTATATAAATTCCTTTAAGCGTTGTGCTTCCTCCCATTGCAGAACTCCAAATGCCATCTGCACCAGAAGTTCAAGCTAGCAAAACTGTCAAGAGTTTGGATTGGATGAGTCTAACAAAATCCCTGTGATATCAACCAACAAAGCCAAGGCAGAGCAGCACCTGAGGAGCAATTCTTAAGGTCGGAGGCAGAACACGTTGATTATAAAACTCTCCTCCTACCTGTGCTATGAAACACAGAATGTGGCAGGTAATCGATGCAGAAGTGACCTACTCTTTTGTTGCTGCTTCCTAAGAGTTGTTATTTTCCTCTGCAGTGGCAAGCCAAGTGCATATGCAACCCTGGGATATTATTGAGGTTTCCTAGTTCTACATGTTTGGGACTGGTTTTATCCTTATGAGTTTTTCTCATGGGCCAGCAAGTGCAGTTATGTTATGGTTTCAGTGCTGTCCATAGGAGCTGTTGTCGCTTTGCTCTCTGTCAGATCTGCCAGCATCGTTCTTTAGCACGCAATAAATTCTACAGGCTTTTAGTAACTGGCAATAAAAAGTCCAGTGTAATGGAAGGATACTTCAACAGACCCATGCTTCTTACACTTACAATAAAAATAGGAGAAATTTTCAATGATGACAAGAGACATTTTAGTCTGTACTAAATAGTGCCTATCATGAACGTTTTTTCCTAAGGTAAACTGAAAAATAAACACTATAATGATTGTCAGAATATTCTGATGCCAGAGAGTACATATACTCTGTATTACATGTAGATTTAGACCAGAGAAGTTTGTGATGTTGTCCTTGGATAAAAGTGAATATCATATCCCAGTAAGCACAACAACCAACAAGATACTATGAAAAAAGGGAAAGTAGAAATCAACTTCATTTCTAACCAGCCATTTCTTTCCAAATTGCATTCTATGTCCATATACAATTTCCAAAACATATTTCTTGAAAAGTGAGGGATTTTATAAATATTTTGGCTTTAGTCAAAACACTACTAATATTGAATATTTTTTTTCCTGTGTCTGTAATTTATATCCATCTAAGACAAATTTTGGACCTGTTTTCCTTTAAAAGGTTATGAGAAATACATAGATGTATTTGAATTCTAAACCTAGTTCTAATCTACAGGACAGTCAATTGTAATGTATCCTTATATCCAATAACTCTCCCACACCAAGCAGCAAATATCCATCTGTCCTTGTGCTAAAAAACAACAGATGTTTTAAATCCCCGTGGCAAGAGTTTAAACTTCCAAATGAGAGCTAAAAATAAAGGCAAAGCAAAACAAAACACTTTGTAGGATTTAAATTGTACATAGAATACAAAGCCAAGGCTCCTGGTCATGCAGACTAAATAAAGTCCCTTTACAATCTGTTGCCTGTGGATGCAGACAGGTTACAGAGCCTTTTCCAAGCATGTCAGTTTTCAGAAATGGAATCACAGTGTGGAACTAAATTGAACATCCTTATTTGATATTACTGTGCTGAAGGCAGTTTATCTGAAAGGTCAAAATCTCTCAATGCATAAAAAGTGCTTGTATCTTCTAAAGATAAATATATTGTGTGTTAAACACAGAATTTTCATCATTATTCATAGATGAGTGAAGCTCTGCAAAACACTGCAACTAAGTTCCCGTCAGCAGAAGTTACGAAAACAACAGTTTATACTAAGACTTGTATTTGTGCTCACTCATGCACATCTCAGTCTGTCTTGGGGCTGTAGGTGGGTAAGCAAGGTTAATAGGATGGCAACAAGCATTTTAAAAAAAAAAAGTCAGGATGAAGGATTTGTATTTGGTAGTCTGACAGAAATTTACTTTTAGTCATGTAGCCACAATAGAAATAGGAAATGGTGCATAGAGCAATAAAAAGAACTGCCTATACTTGAAAGAGCAATAAACTAAGGAACTTTCCATTTGTATACATAACTACTGTGTTAAAGTAATGTATGTGTCTCACAAATGCTAAGTTTCAGGCAAGGAATTTGTACAGTTTATATTTCTCTTACATTTTCTCATCATGTCCCTCAGCTTTGTGTCAGGGGTTTTGCCTGTGTTGTTTAAAAGCAGATGTAGAAAAGAACAGCAATTCTCTCATTATTTAGAAGGTGAAATGCACACATGAATTTTTAGGACCCTAAAAATAATTTTTTACGCTTCCATGTTTATGTGTCAAGGATACCTCTGAAGTGTGACTCAAGGGACATATATTTTCATGCAAACAGTCCGTATAACGAACTATCCATGCTGTGTTGATGAGAGGCTTTTTACGTAGATTTCAAATGGAGGAGTACAGGGTAAAGATGGCCTGAAAAGCCCTTGGGTTGCGTCAGAGACATTTTAACCAACACATTTCACAGGTAGACAGGGAAGCTGAGCTTGGAAAGGTCTGTACTGTCAGAGAGTGCTATAAACCAGTTAGCAGAGAAAAGTTCATGGATTAGGAAGACACATGAATTACCAAGAGCACATTGTAGACATACTGCAGTAAGCAGTTATCTGGTCCCCTATGCTTACAGTTCTAGACCAATTTAAAAAAGCAATTCACATTCACAGCTACAGAAACACTGCTATTTAATGGATCTAAGTTCCATATGGACAGAGGCTTTGGCTCACACAATTTGTTCTTCTCTTTCTGACATGTGAAGCTCATGTTAGAAGGTACGTACTTAGGGCTGGGGTCTCTTTTTGTATGTTCTTCTTTTCAGTGCTTTTCCAAAGAGCAGTGTTTCTACAAATACAGAGTACTAGGTGGCAGCAAAATGCTTTTAAATACCTGCTGGACTGTCATTACAGCCTGTATCCATTTATCACACCCTGGCAGTGCTCCCACTCTCAGAAAAGTATATTACTCTTCTTGCTGCATTCTTCCCTCCCTGTTTGATGGCCCCTCTCTCCTCCTGCATCACCCATATAGCTGTCAGACAACCAGAGCCCAAGTTTGTATTATCAGCATCACAGTGGTGGAAAAATGACGTGTTGTATGAGAGACTTCTGAAGTGATTTTCCTATGCTAGGCCAGCCCCAGCTGCCAGTTTCAAACCTTGCATTTCAAGAAAAAGTGTGAGATAGCAGGAAAAAAAAGTTTAGAAATCAGCATGTCTGGTCAATATACATGATCTTAGAGGATAGAGTAAAGGCATTAGGTGGGTTAGTGTGAGTTGCAAAGGACAAACACAGAAAAAGTAACCAGAAAAAGGAAAGGAGCACACTCTCCATATCCGCTCTGGATACAGAAGGAAGCAATGGGATTACAATGCAGCAAAGCAGAAAACAGGCAAAGATTTTCAAGCACAGGAATACATTGCACTGGAATACATTGTTTGTTGAGATCATAAAAGTGATGTCATTTGAGATTACACAAATGTCTACTACAAATGTCATGTTTCAGAAATACATACTTTGAGATCTCGCTTGGAAGAATGCACTATCTACATAATGCTTTGCATACTGTAGCCATTTTGATGAGGCCAATCCATGAGTTGCAGCTGGAGACTACTTAACCCTTTAGACTTATCTGCTTCTGGCAAAGGGCAGGGCTAAGGCAATGTAGGTAATTCTGTGTTAAACTGTCAGCACATTAAATCACAATGGAGAACAAGCAATCAATATTGAACTCCCTGGCTGCGATTTCACAATCAATTACTGCATGAAAAGAGGGGGGGGGCACCTTATGATTGTATGGTTCATGCCCATCTGTTATTTCTGTGTAAACAAACAAGTGTCTACAGACAGTCGTTTCTCTTGAATTTGTGATTTTTGAGGCAGCAGAGTCTGACAACAGTATGTTGTCAGCCTTATTCCTCATGGGGTCTTTCAATCTGACAGTGGAAATGAGAGGTAAATGGTAAGCCCCACAGGTTACTGAGCTGAAGTGCAAAGACTTTGAAAGATGCAAAACTCTCTGTACCATGCAGGCCAGCATTGCAGCCTAGTAACACCTCTTCTACTCTTCAGTCTTATTTCACATCCTGCACCGTGGAAGTTGGCCCAGAGGCTGGGAAACAGCACAGCAAGTGCTGGAAAACCTGGAATCTCTTTTTGGTTTATTGCTCATTTGCTTTGAAAATAAAATCTGTTACATGTTACTCTAATAAGGAATGAGAATGCATGTATAAGGAGGTTTGAAATCCTAGGATGAAACGAGCTGCAGAAATAATAGAAAAGTGAGCCTGGTGATGTATTACTGCTCGCAGCAGAAAGGATTCAGGAGCTGCTCATCTGTGTTGTCTGAGGCACTTCACTATAAGCAAGGGTCACTCTTTAGGGCCAGTGGCCAGGAAGTGGTATTGTACCCACACACAGCAGTGAAGTTTCAAATTATACTGATGTCCAGGCTAGGGTACAAGCAAAGTTCCTGAATGTGCAGCAGTTTTAATATGCACAACGTCAGTATCTCTTTCTCTCTGTGCAGTCAGGGTAATCTTTCTTTTCATCTCCCCTATCCTCATATTTTTTCAACACAGGAAAAATAATAGTTCTTCAGTGGCTGTCAAAATTAAGGAGGTTGAAAACCACGTGGGATTAGGTAGCCATGGTTTACTATCATTTCTAAGACTTTTCTTTGCTCTCAAAAAACTTTACTGGCCTGAGAAAATACAATTCAAGTCTCAAATTTTCTCTAACTAATTCGGTCAGCCTATGCACATTTCACCTGTTTCTTTAGATAACCATATAAGTCAAAATGCTTTTAAACTAGAGCAGGGTAGGTTTAGATTAGACATTCCATAGAAGGTATTTACAATGAGGGTGCTGAGGCACTGGAACAACTTGCCCAGGGAAGCTGTGGATGCCTCGTCCCTGGAGACATTCAAGGCCAGGCTTGATGAGGCTCTGAGCAACCTGATCTAGTTAAAGATGTCCCTGCTGACTGCAGGGGGGTTGGACTAGATGACCTTTAAAGGTCCCTTCCAACCCAACACAATCTATGATCTAATCTATGAAAGTAGGGGAATGCAATTATACCTTAATTTTTTCCTATCCATTTCTTACCAGTTTCACAAGACATTTTACAGTGTTGTGATAAGAGCAGAAAAAATGATGCTGAGGAACTTGTCTTCTTTTCTTGCAATGGAAAGTGACTTCCTCTGTGCATCAGTGTCCCAGGCTCCAAAATGGGAGTGGGAGGGTGGGGAGATGAATTCTCCTCTCTTTGGTGTCCTATTGAAGGTCATGTTGGAAGGAAACTGTCTGCAGGGATGGTGTTTGCCTACGTGATCATTTTGTGTAGTGAGTTGGACTTTCCTCTCACAGATGCATTAAAGAAAAAGACAGTAGGAGTCAGCAGTCTTATCTGGTTTCAGGGAGAACTAGACTAGATATCAAGTCCCTAGCACATAACATGAAGTAAATAATGCTCAAGTCATCTGGGTTCAAGCCTTGATGTGTGAACCCATGAGTGCCGAGGTAACTGGCAGATGTCATTTTGAGGCCACTCTCGACAATCTTTGATCAATCACGGTGACTCAGATAAGTGCCCAAAGACTGTAGGAAAGCATATGTCATCCTCATCTTCAAGAAAAACAAGTAGGACCCAGGTAAGTACAGAACAGTAGGCATCACCTTGATCCCTGTGAGGGTGGTGGAGCAGCTAATCCTATAAACCATTTCCAGGCACATTAAGGAACAGTCAGCATGGCTTCACCAAGGAGAAAACATGCTTGCTTAACTTGAGAAACTTCCATGACATTGTGACTGGCCTGACAGGTGAGAGGAGAGCACAACGTGTTGTCTATCTGGACTTCAGTAAGGCCTTTGACACTCTCTTCTGTAGCATCCTCACAGAGAAGCTGTTGATGTACAGATTGGATGAGCAGATAGTGAGATGGACTGAAAACTGGATAAATGGCTGAGCCCAGAGGGTGGCAATCAGCAGCACAAAGTCTAGTTGGAGGCTGGTAACTAACAGTGTACTCCAGAGAGCACCCTCATCAGGTTTGCAGATGAGACCAAACTGGGAGGAATGGCTGATACACCAGCGGGTCATGCTGCCATCCAGAGGCACCCTGACAGGCTGAAGAAATGGACCTTGCTGCAAAGAAGGCAAATGGTATCCTCAGCAGCATTAGACAAATACCAGCAGGCGGAAGCAGTTGATCCTTCTCCTTTATACAGCACTGGTGGGGCCACACCTAGAGTATGTGGCCAGTTCTGGACTCTTCACTATGAGGCTTGACATACTGGACAGAGTTCAAAGAAGGATCACAAAGATGATTAAGGGACTGGAGAACCTCACACATGAGGCAAGACTGAGAGAGCTGGGACTGTTTAGCCTAGAGAAGAGAAGGCTCAGGGGGATTTTATTAATGTGTATAAATACCTGGCTCTCTTCAGTGGTGTCCAGTGACAGGACTAGAGGCAGTGTGAACAAACTGAAACACGGGAGGTTCTATCTGAACATCATGAAACACTTTTTCACAATGAGGGTGACCAAATGCTGTCACAGGCTGCCCAGAGAGGTTGTGGAGTTTCCTTCCTTCAAGTTATTCAAAAGCCATCAGGACATGGTCCTAACAACTGACTCTTGGTGAACCTTCTTCAGCTGAGGGTTTGGACCAGATGACTCACAAAGATTCCCTCTAGCCTCAACGTTCTGTGGCTCTGATTTTGCATACGGTGCTACTCACTTTTTTTCCTTGTCTCTGAAGAGGGGACCACAGGAAAAAAATGTTTGGAAATTCTGATGGGATTTTCTGTAGATACAAATTTGTTATTATGTCTGTATTATCACAGTACTATTGAATTGGCTCTTGGCTTAATTCATGAAAGGACTCTTTACAGATCTATTTTAAAATCTAGCCAAGGATATACCGGGTCTCCAGTATAAAGCAATAGAATGAAGTGACTCTCTCACACAGAACATCTCTGGGGACAGCCTGCACTCATCCAGCAACCTACAAAGTAGCTTGCATACTTTCTGGGATGACACAAAAAGGGAGAAATACCTCTTCATCTCATTGTCTTCTGCTATTTCTGCCCAGCTGGGCAGAAATTATGTGACTTGTACTTGCTAGTTTGATAACCAGATATCACAGCACCTGTTTCATACCCAGCAGGCAGCCAATTGACAGAAATACGTGCAGCCCTAACATGAGAGCCAGAGAAAAGTTAGAGAAGACTGTTCGAAAAAATCAGTAAAATGCAGTAACATCTGAAAAATTCAAGAGGAAGTTAATTTGCCTGTTATATAAGGCAAACCAAAGTCTACTGGAACAGAGGAATGAAAAAGAAAGACTTTGAAAACTATCTTCTGAAAGAACTTAGAGAATAACTTCTTCACAGCCTTAGGTGTCTTGAAGCGGACAAGTCAGTAAAGAACTCCTAACCCTTTCACAACAGGAAAAAAAGAAACCACCATGGGAGTGGAGGAAAAACTGCTGAAGTAATCAGAGGGGAATAATCTCCCCCAGTAGCAGAGGAAGGATGCAGACATTACAGAGGAATCCTGTGTTCATGCTAGTGGGCAAAAAAATTAATTCTCTGAAGTGTCTTGGTCTTTGTCACCAGCGTTTGAAACTCAGACCCTGTTCTTGCCTCCAACTGAGTCATTGGAGACTACAGAAACACAGCAAGGCTTGCTTCCTGCCTTAGCTGTGGTGGAGCACTTGGCTGCATAGGTCTGAGGGCATACCAAGCATTTATAGCATGGCTACAGAAGACATTGTTTTCTGCTGGATTAAGCTCTTATCCTTGGTATATGTCTTTGTTCTTCTATACTGTGTTAAAACATCAAATCAAATCAAGACTTTTATTGATTTCCTGTGAGCCGTTTCTAAATTCATGATGCCCACACAGTGGAGTTGATCATTTTACAGCTTGCTTAGGTTATTGAAAAAAAAGTTAAGATTTTTTAGGCTCACATTCTCAGGAGATGTTATATTCAAGCCAAAGACTGAGAGATATGCTCTTTTCATGATTTATAGTAGTCCTATTTTTCTGTTTTTCATGCTAGTAGTTATAACAATCATATGTGGAGCTAAAAGTTACAAAAACCTTATTCTCCACCTAGATTTACATCAACTTGTGCCTCTGTTTCCCTATGTGTGAAATAAGATGGTTATATACCTCATCCTCTAGGAAACAGAAAAGATGGAAATGGTGACATTCTACCAACCTGAGTTGGTAAGAGGCTGGAAATACAAACTTCCTTTCATTGTTTACCATGTGAAGATGTTATATTACTTTGTCTGCCAGGACTCTGAGTTTTTTTCCAGCCTTCAGATAATACAATAACAGAAAACAAAATGTTCATGCCTGAGCATGAAATCAATATGAGATTTCTAGAGCTCCAAGTCATACAATTCCCCATTCTGTCGCGGGGATACATCTTGAAAGGGTGCCATGTCCCCATCAGCTGATAATAACCACATAGAGGTGTTTGGAGAGAAGAGGCAAGGAATCCCAGGAGAGACAGAATTAAAAAGGCCTATAAACTGCATGCTACAAAGTTTTGCAGACTGCAATGCCTTTAGCTGTCAAAATTAGAATCCTGTTTTGTATTAATATTCATAGCAATACTTTTTAAAAACTAACTTTACTTTTTACAGTGTAAAAATCTATCCTTTTGTATTTCATTTATTTTGGGCCACAAACATTAACAGTTTACTTTTAGCTTCTGGTCATTTTGTCTCTCTAGTCAATGTATATTTCGACACAGCAATGTCTAAGTATTATTTTTAGAATTTTCTGTATCTTCGCAATTTATATGACATGTCACATACAATTTAATACCTTTAAATGGAGATTAAAAGAAATAATTTCTTTGGGGAGTTTCTTCAAAAGATTGAGAAATACAGCTAAAGATTGATTGCAAAGTAAGACAATGTAAATCAATATTCTGTACTTAGATCCAGGAGTCATTCCATCATGATTATTTAATTTGCTGCTTTATCTCAGTGAAAGGTTTTGTATTTATTTAAAGGGGTATAAATTAAGATTAAAATAATGCTTCGTTTTCTCTGACCAGGTTGTCTTTGAGCCATTATATCATTAATCCAAGAGTAATTTCTTCCCCTTTAGAAATAGATTAAACTATTATAAAATAATATTTCAAAACATAGATAAAGACAGACATTTATTATAAATTAGACAGTTCTCAGCTACTTTACAAGAAAACAGCTGCAGCATGGATCTTTATCTCCATTTTTAACAAACACTTATCAAAAGCTGCATCAGTTTGATTTCATGTGACACTATTGCAGTAGATTAGTTCTTAAAAGGAACTTCAAAACCATGCTTAGCTGAATAAGAGGATGAAATATGTGTTTAATTTAAGGATTTCTGTCACAGATTTATGTCACAGAAACCAGACTTTATCCTTTCACAATCTCTCCATGAAATAACCTGCTTTGAATCACAGAAGATTAAAAGAACTAAATGCATGTAAGCCTTATACACACACCCAAGACTCAACCACTGAACCAGACACAGCCACTCCATTTAATTTCTTTCCAAATTGGGATTAGTCCATACAAACAAATAATTTCCCTGCTAGAATTATATCCTGTCAGCTGTATTTGAGAAAGAAAAACATTTTTGTGGAATAACATTTTTCTACAGCATTATCAGGATGGCTACTATGAAAGATCGTTCGTGAAGTGCAATTATCTTAACATGAGGGGAACTCAGCCTGGTAGGTGTGAGACAGCATATGGAGATGTTTATCTGAAGTGAAGGCTGTGTTACATCTAATGGCATCTGCTTTTAACCCAGGTTATATACCCAGAAATACATTCCATGTCAAGATTTCTCTTTCCAGCAAGTGCACTTACAGTCAGGAACACTGTCTCTGAGTTTCAAATAAGAAATACTGGAATGGGTTCATAACTCTTCAGACTTCTATTCATTAAAAAGTTATCCTCTCCACTCTTGTGAAAGCAGTATTCTTAGAAGCAACTTTACTTCTGACATCTTAAAACTGCTCACTGTGGAAAACTAGCACTTTCCCCTGTAAAGTTCAGTAACATCTGCCATTTTGGCTGGGGGAGGGGGGCATGGTAGAGCTTGATATTTGCTTTGTCCTCACACTATCACCTAAAATACCAGGATGGTATTTTCTGTTTTGAAAAGAGAAGAGACTAGGCAAAAATTACATTCTGCATTTAAATCCTTAGCCATCAGAAATTATGTTAATTTAAAATTATTTCTTGTCTAAAAAGTTTGTCCCCTGACCCATGTGTACATATACATTCATTCTGAACTGAACTCTTCCCCTTAACAGGCTGATTGATTGAGGGTCCAGGGGAAAGGTAGATTTATGAGTCATTCTATAAAAATATAACCCAAACAAAAAAAAAAAACCCAGACATTGAAAATGCTAGCTAAAATAGTACTGACCAGTAGAAATGTCTCTTTTTGAAAGCTGAAAAGCCACCTGAGAAATTCTTAATAGTCTATGCCTGCCCCTGCATATATCTTTTTCGTAGTCTATATTTATTGTAAAATCTCACTTGTTAATTAAAGTTCACAGACTAAACCAAATTTTAAGTATCTATACAGTTTTCAGACAAAGTTAGAGGCAGAAAAGAAAGGAATAGACACCTTTTTTTCCCAATATTGGCATATGAAAGAGTTTTTGAAAATCTTTATTGGATGGAGAAGACATACTTGGTGTGTCTAGTGCTCTCCATGGTTCTCTACAAGTTTTTCCTCCAGCAATGAAATAACACAGTATCGTATCACAAAACACACTCTTGGAATAAAACACATAGTTCATGAAAGAAGTCAGTTCAAAAATTTACAGTTCTTCAAAGTCAGATGTGCTTCTTGGTAATGAATATGATAGAGAGGAAAAAAAAGAGATGTTGACAAGTATTTTTGTCACTAACTTACAGTTTAAGAACTTGGCAAAATAAATATGCTTGTTTACTACAAGCACAGTAAGAGAATAAGGATGCATTTAGTTATTTAGTTGACATCTTTTTAAGTGACTGGATTTATGGGTGTCACAGCTAATTGTCAGGTCATCATTTAACAATCTTCATTGGCTTTCTGAACAAACTAAAATTTTGTGCAATTATTTTGAGTTTGGCATCAAACAACTCATTTTTTCCTCAATTAATCATCACTTACTTTCTTAAACAAGTGGCAGAAATTACATAATGATACCACTGCACAATACTTTACAAATAGAAGCTCAATTTAAACCAGCTCTTAACTGGCAATAGTACGGGAGAGGAGGTCCCTATTGCAAACAACTGGATTAACACGACAGTAAGTGGCATACTGTAACTGCAGCCCTGGATATACTCAGAGAAGATACAGCTTTATTTTTAAAAATGAACTTGAATAATAGTAGTTATATGCATTAGGGTGAATAGACAAAGAAGAAATTCTTTACGTCATGGATTTTTTAAGATTTCTACTACTACTAGAAAGACATATTCTCACTGCATGCAGATTAATTTGATGGGTTTCTGTTTCTAAGACCTTCCAACAACTTTAGAAGACAAGCAACATGGTATAGATTTTAGTATACCCCTACACAGACCCCAACTCAGATGTATAAAGGAGGGAAAATTTTGATGTCACAGGGAAAACAGAAATAAGTTGTCTGAAAAAAGTTACAGAACCTTAGGTGATTTCAGATCCTATGATTTTAGTCACACATGAGGAATTAGCCTCTTATCTAAACTGAAGTACATATATCCATGTTTTTTCCAACCAGTTACACACTCCACCTCGAGTGCCAAGTGGCTGCACTGTAAATACTAAATTTCATCCATACCATAAATGACTTAATTCCAGCTTTCTTCCTAAGAAATTGATTACATGGTTAGAAAACCAAAGTATCTTTAAAGGCCTGTATCTGCATCAATTTATCCACAAAAGAGGGTGTGGGTCATATGCTGCTGACCAGCAAGGACTCACCTTTCCCATTGCTCTGTGACATACCCTGAAGGAGTATCACAGCACTGTCCTGGTACTGCTAGTGGAAAGCAAAACACCGTCCCTCTCTTTCCACTAGCCTTGCCCGCCACTCCAGACCTCAAACTGCTACTATGACCCTCAGTGTGGCAATCTGTGCGCCTGCTCTGTTTTCAATGCTCGTATCATGTTGCTCCGTAACAGGAGAGGAACTGTGAGAGAGCAGCAACCTATATAACCTTTGGAAGGCAGTGGGAGATATCATTAGACCACACTTTTTGTGTGTGTGTGTGATTAAATCATCCTTTCCTGTCTATTTTCAATAAATAAAAAAAAACGAAACACACAAATAGATAAATGTTAGTTGAATGATCCTATTGGCTATTCAGTGATTCTAGTAGCAACCATTTTAAGTAAAAGGATGAAGAGAACTAATAAAAATTAGCAGCTGCAGTTGATAGAACAGAGGGATTGGTTAGCAATTAAAGAGGTGCCCTCAGAGAAGCAGTAGCTATAGGCAGAAGCAGGCAGCACCTCAGAGCATCAGATTCTTGTTTTGGTCAGTAACTTGCAGTGAAAAGAAACAGTATTTTAGAATAAAGCAATATAAGAGCTGAATGCAGCTTGCGGCCAAGGGAGGTCTTTTTCACACCTGCCTGGATGACTTAACAGTCATTAACACGTGTGTGAAAGGTGCAGCCAGATCTAAGGCAGTTATGCTTGTGCCAACCTCAGAACCAGCCATATAGACAAGAGCAGCTTAGGTAATAAATTACAGTAAATTTACAGGATTGTGACATGCTCCCTGTGACTTCTGAGATTTCTGAGCAAAGGCACCACCCTGTTACAGACAAGAATATGCCAAGGAGGTGGAGAGCGTGTGAAGTTTGTCTCGCGTCCTACAGTCTTGGTTAAGGAATGCCTTGCTGTTACCTATTTGCTTCAATTTACGCCTGATTTGCATCAAGTGAAGTGCAAAATTCAGATGAACATATTTATTAATAAAATGTTAAATAGGCAACACTGACAAGAAATATTGATAAAAGAGAAATAACAAAGGGACCTACAAACTACAACTAATCTAATCACACCAAGATAACACCAGAAAAATCTCTGCTTTCCCCATGCATCTTACTTATTCCTTTTTTTTTTTAATTTGTATTCATCCAGTGATTAAATAGGAAATTTTAATAACAAAGCTCAATTTTATTTTAAGTCTATAACATGCATTGTATATGCATGTAACTAAGAGATGAGCAGTGCAACGAGAAGATCAGACTAGGTGGGCTTTTGTCAGAAATACATCCTAGTACTTCTCTTTGCATTTGTTATTTCCTATGTGGTGGCACCAAGCAGTAAAAAACAGGTGGCTAGTGGTACATCTACTTTATACAAGCCAGTGGTTTCCCATCAAATCAAATGTTAACACAGTACAGGTGAAGCCATGTTTGTAGACTATAAATCCAGAGTAGGAAGTTCAGGTGATTAAAGTCTAAATGATGGGATATGCAGTTAGCCAGAGCACCCTGAGTACATTAGCACAGTTTCAAAACTTACAGAAGGCGTAAAGGAAAAAAACAAATAAAACTTCATGGAAAGATGCATGAAGGCACTGCTCCAAGGACTGTTGGCTGAGAAGGAGGTGGTGCATACCCCAAGCCCCTTGTAAGGACCAAAAGATGACCATTTTTCTCAGAATTATCTATGGAACAGATGGAGAAATATTCTGCTAAAATCTTCACATTCTACAAGGTGATCAAGTTTGAATACCATCTTAAGGTTGGTTCTCTCCTCCATCTTAACTTTAGACCACTTTATTTTATTATTTTGTCTTCTCTTCAGAAGCTTTTATTTGACTACTTCTGTGATTGCTTTTCTTGCAAATTACTCCCCTCTTGTTCTAGTCTTTGAAGTTCCTTTACTATTTCTTAACATAATTGTTGAAGCGTTACAGCTGGTACTATTTCTTACAACTTCCCTTTCTAGAATATACATTTCAAACAATTTTTCCCCCTTATTCCAGACAGGTTTTCCACCTTCTGTGTTTTATATACGCAAATATACAGGTGCCTTTGTCCAGCTGGCTTCATTAACTTGTTATTTAAATTTATTCAGGTTTGCTCTTCCAAAATCTGAACTTTAGCTACAAATATAGTTTTGCTTGCTGCTTTACCTAAAATAAATCTGGTTTTGATCATGTTTTTCTAGTGTTGTTTTGTATCATCAGTCCACTGTAATATCCTCATTTCTTTCCAAAGCTAGACCACAAATACACAAATACCACAAATCTGATTTGATGACTATATGATACAGAAAACTTTTAGCTAACACTTCTGAGAATTGTTGGGCACTCGCAGTACTACTCATGTTCATTTATCAAGCTGTAAGTGAGAATGGAATGTGTCACATAATAACTCTATCCCTGGTGGTATATACCTCCCTGATCTCATAGACTTAATTATCCACTACCCTTCTATCCATCAATAGCAGATGTACAGAACTAAACCTTAAGTTGAGGGAAATGGCTTTTCTAAAATGCTTTTCCTCACAGTATATCATATTTGGTCTATAGTTTTGATTTTTCCTTTCTCTGCCATCCTTTACATCATTCATATATGAAGGTACATCGTTCTCTTATATTTACCTTTTCCAGGTGGCAATAGCATATAGTCTTTAACACTTTAATTCAAGGCATGATTTTTAATCATCTCGGCTCTAGAAAGACCAGCAAGACAGTAGCACTTTATAGACCACACTAGACTTTTACTGTCATGTGACAACCCAATTAATCATTTTCTAATGAATGAAAACAAACAAAAAATTGATTACTCCATACCTGTTACTGTATGTGGTTTGATCTAGACCGTGGGGACAGCATTGTGTAAAGGATGTTTGGCTTTTTCCCACAAATGAAAGTTTACAGTCTGGTCAATAATATCAAGGAATGGCACCTAATAAAATTACTCAGTGAGTTAACGTAAGCAACATAAATCAAGACATTTTACACAGTGTAAGCTCTTTGCATAAATTGAGGAATCATATATCTATTTTTGTTCATTACCAGTTAAAGATGTATGGAATTTGATATAACCCTTTAAGGAAACTCTGTCAAGCAAAAATATTATCTACTTAAGTTCATTGAGCAGAAACACAGAACTGGAGGAGATATGGGACAATAGACAAAAAGTGCATCTCTGAATGTGAATTCCTCAAGCATTTTACTGGTTATTTCTGGTGCAATCTTCTAATTATCATGCTCAATTACATGAATGATGCTCTTATGGAAATAATTTGTCTGTTAATTGTTAAGATCATAGGTTTCTAGAACCATCAGAGTGATGGTACTTAATCATACCAGTGATCGTTATTCCCTGGATACTTTAATTTTTGTTTACTGCAAAGAGAAAAATGTTATTTGAACTTATGGGTTATTGTTTTGGGCTTCTAATATTTTTTTAATTNATTTGATCGATTAAGCTAGTATCACAGTAGTTGATAAAGCAACAGTTTTCAAGAAACAGTGACTTTCCATTCTTGGCTTTTAACTTGGCTCTTAGAGTCGTTGAAGCAATTCATCAAAATTCACAGTGAAACTTGAATAAATTCATCCTAACTTCCTGGCTTATGGCTGGATATTAAAAAATAACACTGCATTTTTCCCGACCTGTTGAAATATATCAGACCAGATGTGGGCAAAATTTTTCTGCTTAAATGTTTTAACTTTCAAAGGGGGAAAAGTAGCTTACCAAATTGATCACATACCTCAATGGACCTCTTAGCAAAGCTGAACTGGTGTTCAGTTTTAAACACAAAATCTGGTTTTCTCTGGTGGTAACTAAAGTGTCAGTAGTGAATAGGTCTGTAAAACAGTTGTTGTTGGTGGTTTTTTTCTTGCTTTAACAATCCATTATTTTTCATGATTTGATTAATCATCTGTAGTTACATATAAATTATTAATTTTCTTAACATATAACAGTATCTTTTTTATAATTTAAAGTAAAGCATCTACTTAGACAAAAGCATTAAAATAGATAAATGGCTCTTGTAAGACCAAGTAGCAGACGATTTTAAATGTACAAAAATCTTCCTTTTAATCCAAAAGTAAATTTCCTCTGAGTGGGTAGAAATATCTAGAAAATAAATGAATCTTACAAGTAGCTTTATATATAGTGAAGTTACTGGGGAAGCTTCTGTGCCCATCTAATTTCACATGCAAGTGAAATAAGGGCTGGAGGATTGCGTTGTACCTGGTGTTGTTAGTATAATTGCCTTCAGTAAATCTGATAACTTGCTCCCTTCACAAAGGAATATGTATTATCCACATGTTTCTAATTAATAACAAAGTCCAGGATGTATATTCACATGTCCAGAACTTAGCCAAATAATACGTCATACTAAATAAAATGTAATCCAGAAACTGTCTTATATTTTTTAACTTGTGCTCTCGAGTTCTGTGTTTTATTAATCATCAAACTTTAGTAAATTCTTATTTTGTTTGGTGGTGGTTGGTGTTGTTTTTTTTTTAATTTGAAAGTAATTATAAAGTATGGGAAATTAAAAGGAATTTATAAATTACACTTTTGTGTCTGCAAAAGTAGTGGACTAATCTGTTCAGATATAGTGGTTTATTTACTTGTCTATTCCACCTTTTTATGGTTTACTCTTTTTTATTATGTTGCTAATTTGTACCTTAATAGGAAGCCACAGAGAAAAGATAACAGTTGAAATGCACCATTCTTGGAAGCTGCACTATGAAGTCAGAAAACACACACTGTATATTTAAAGAAAAGCTTGCTTGTATACCAGTGACCCTTACTTTAAATAGACAGTAGCTAAGGTTTGAATATGGATGCTGGTTGTGATATTTTATTACCACATTGGTTTTCTGTATTATAACAAATGAAAACCACATAGTTATATATGGCCCCAAGGATAAGATATTTCATGACTAATGAGGGAATGCACATCTCTGGGGAACAAATTAAAGAGACAAAAGAGGAGGCAAAACAGAGGAAATATATATAAGGAAAAAAAGGAACTGTTACAAGAAGCTATTAAAGAAAAACTGCAGAAATTTTTCTACTCTGATCAGATGACTGAGATCAAGCCAAAACCTATTACTGTTTTGATTCAGAATTCTTTTACAATCTGAAAGAAAACTCTTCAGGGTGATATGGCCCATGACAAATATCTTTATTTTTTCAGTCTTCAGTAATAAATATGTTCATAAATGAGAATATATGTTTCTGCACATGTAAGTAAAATTAAACTGGATGGAATGCTATCTTACCAAGATATGAGTCCTTTAATTGCTGAGTACTTGGACATATTCTGTACTGTTGTCATCGCACAAATAGTGTGTGAGATATTGTTTCCTTTGCAGTAGCCTACTGAGGCTATCAATCTCAATAAGCTTACAATGTAAGAGTCTAGTTAAAGTTTTCCTGTAAATCATAAATCGTTCCTGAGTCATCCTCTCCAAGCTTATTCAGCTTATCTGAGTGGGCAGAACTGTAACGTATTAAGACCATCTTGAAATTGATAGCTGTTATTTATAATGGTAGAATGTTTTACTATTACTAATGAAGTAAAACTTACAAAGTTCAACAAGGCCAAGTGCAAGGTCCTACACTCAGCAGTAAAAGATTATTCGTAAGAATCTTTTTAACCAAGTCTCCAATATTAAGAAATGCTTCATACCCATGAATGCATAAGCTTATGGTGCTCCTTTGGGCGTGGAAACCTCTGGTTTTGGTGACACCCTCAGACCACTTGCCATGCTGTGACCTGATAAAGGAAGGGGACAAATTGGGGAATGGATCTTCAGCTCCCTGGTCACCTACTTCCAGGGATGCAGCTGGAGAGGCAGGGCACCAAAGAAAGCATGAGAAAGGAGCATTATCTAAAGTTTTCTGCTACCAAAGTTTATAAGATTGGCCATGTCAGTAGGTCTTTGAGTCCTACACAGATCTGAAGTATATCTCAGCCTAACTGCTGGAGAATGTTATGTTTCCATGCTAGCTCTTTTCCATAGCCAGAGCAGTGATATCCTTGTACAGATCATGTCCCATAATTTACTGTGAGATGACATAACTGAGGTCACAGAGGACAGAAAATAAAGGGATCAAACTAAAAATTCATTGTCAAGGTTTACCTTTGTATAGTGTACAAGGCAATAATTAAATAAAAAGGCTTTTCCTATGATTTTTAATATATTGAATACCAGTCATTAAGTGATGAGTCATGTGATAGGTAGACTACAAATCATTATAAAACCTCAAAAGAACTTTGGTCTGAATTTTGCACAGCAAGCTAATTCCTCTTTCATCGGTATTAATAAACCTAAGGGATTAGTCTTGTATATATCCTTCCAGATCTTTATTGATCATCACTCCATGAATCCACTTGATTTTAGCATGGATCTTTCCCGCTTGTGTTTTCTTATTTGGTAGGGCACACAAAACCAGCCAAGGTTCAAACCAGCCAAGGTTCAAACCAGCCATTCCAGGCAGCGTTTTCAGAGATGAAGGGCATCTGAATGTTCACTGCCAATATAAGAACTGGTATAAGTTAGCAATGAAAAAATATATATTCATCTTTAGGAACTCTGTAGGAATTTTTGTAAGAAAAATGAAACACATTTTTACAGTTATAATAAAAAATGTATCTGAGTAAAGGGTAATAGATTGTACTGCCTTACAGAGATGTTCCATTGCAAAGCTAACAAGAGAAAAAAGATCATCCATTATGTAAGAAAACTCATTGTAATTTCTTCTCATACTTGAAATAAAAAATATCAGACTACACACAGTACTTAAATGCAATGAATCATGTATTACATCAGATAAAACTGAAATGCCTGTCATGAGTAAAACAGGTTTTTGCTCTTGTGAGTGGGAAGAAACTATCAACTATTAGAGTAAAAACTAAATGCATAGGAAAAATATTCTCTTTAATTTAGACAGACCGTGCTACAGTGGTTAGATATGCTTTTCTTTTTCCTCAAAGCAAAACACTGCCTTTCTTAACCATTATGTCTCTTCAAGGTTAGACTAGGTTTCTAAAGGTTTCTAAATGTAGAGTAAGTGAATTTAAGTAGTTATCTCTAATTTCATTGACCAATACTAAGCTGTGCTGTGATAGCTAGAAAATTTGACAGCATGTGTAAACCCTTGTTAAACCAGGTATACATCACCACACCCACCCTTAAAGTCTGCCTACCCTTTAGCACGATCTTCCCTTTAACTTCTTCACTGAAGCACCAAACATTGCAGGAAGTTGCAAAATGCAAAATTATTGGTCTGTAAAATGTTCTACTTTTGCTTTAATATGATTTTCATCTGAATTGCCTTTTCACCTCTTGGGCTTATGATTTCCAAAAGTTAATGTTAAACTACAATATGCCAGGCATGGATTTATGGACAAATACTCTGGTTAGCAGTAGTTTTTCAACAGCTCCATGCGTAAAGATAAAATAATGACATATCTTGTCAAGAATAAGTTAACCTATGGATTTGGCCTAACACAGAAGAAAACTGAAAGCAGGGAAAGTGTTTTCTTCCTCTCCCTAGAAACAAAACAACAAAATTGTGTTTGTTGCCACAGTGCAGGACTCTCCACTTCTACAGTGAAGTAGCTCTGGAGTCCAAGAACCTTAAACCAGTGAAAACAAAGAGGAAGCATCAAAGACTGATACTTTGCTTATCTTAAAATAAGAGTCTCTGTGCCTAAAGTCTCAGAGAATTTTCTTCACAACCTACACCTGGCAATTTCACTGTATGTGGCCATATGGGGCTGCAAAGCTAGAAGATTAAAGGGATGATATTTCTCATCTTCATCATGCTTAAAGTCATTGAGCTGAATCACTGTTTTTAAGAGATCCAAGTGAAACTTTACAATTCTAAGATTTCACCTCTCAGATTCATGATGAAAACTGCCGGGAAAGATAACAATCTCTATAAGCATTCAACTACATTTTTCTCCTCAATCTTTCATGCAAGTTTTAGTGCAGGGTGAAGGATAATGCATTTTCCCAGAGTGAATGTACAAGTACTTTGCTCGTTTTTTCAATGGAGTTGTTTCCTTATTGTATTAAGTTACCATCTTGGAATATCATTATTGAAGTGATGCCTCATCTACGCAAAGCAGTTATAGGAAAACAATATGCTGCTGAATGTCCACATCAAGAAGAGCTGTGGAACTTTAAAAGGCTGGATTTGGACATTTTTGAAAAAATTTACTGTCCTATGTGAACGCTTTATTGCTTGCTACTGCCCTCCCTAAGACACACCTTATATCAGATCAAGATGTATGTGGAGAAATCCTGAATATCTCTTTCAGCGATCCTTAACTATTATCACCTTAGAAACTTAAAAACTGCCTTGTAGCATTTTCTCTGTTGCCTAATAAAATGTGGTTTAAACCACTTAAAATCCTATAGTGAGGCAAGGAAAAAAATACAGTGCATAAAGAAGAGTAGTTCCCAAAGCAACAGGGGTGTTTGCCTCATTCAGCTTTATATAATACATTCCATATAAATAGACATGGTGATGAAAACCCTGCCAGACTATACATATCTACTTGTGAATGAATGAGTCTGCCAAGGCAAGCTGATCCCTTCCATTGGTTCAGAAAGATGTGCCACATATCACTATCTTGTGGAGGTTTAATTTGTGGACAAAACCTCTCTTTGTCTTCAGCTCACCAGTTTTAATACCTCTGGTCCTTGAGTTTCTCACTTTGTCCTAGGATTAGCCTAAGAAGCCTTCACAGAATAATTTTAAAAACTAGAATAAGACTATGCAAAGTGAAGGTTATGATGTGAATTTTTTCGAATAGTGGAAAAAGAAGAAGAAGGAATCCTCTAAATTGCCTTTGTGGTAGGAAGATTTGCTAAAACATAGGACAACTGGATTCATTCTCTTCTCTGCCTGGGGAAGTGCAGATTTTCCATAACTTTTCTGTAGACTTTTCTTGACCTTGCAGAAAAGAACTTATGTTTGTGGAGGCCAGAAAGAGGGAATAACAGAGGCATACATCTCTAGCTTGATATTTATTTGCAAAATAATTGCAAAAGAAGAAACCTGGCTTTCAGTCTCTCTGCAAAGGGATTGGTTTTATCAGTTGATGTTCATGTGAAATATTTAACTATCCATGTCTGTTGATATTGCCTTGGCAAGGCTGTAAATTAATTTTGTTCGCTTTCCTCTTAGCGTTCTAAAATACTTTTCCTCCCCATACATGCAAACCAATATGTGTATTTAATTACTTTGCATCTGTGAGCTATGTAAAAGCCTAGTCCTTTAGCACAAACCTCTTGCTCCTCTGGCCCTTCTGGCAAAATGGTAGCATTTGTGTCATTTTATATACACATGTACAGCAAAAGTCACTGTCCACTTACAAAGACAGCTCTGTGAAACAACCTCATCTAATAATTCAATTAATTTTTCTGGACTAGTCTAAACATTTGTAATCTTCCAAACATCACCTTCCCTGTTCTTAAATACATTTATACAATTGGGGATTCAGAGCTTTTATTTGAGTTTGAGTGCAGTATTATTTTCCCATAACTTCTATCGCAGCCAGATTTCACATTCTGTATGCCAAAATTCCACTCTCAGTACCCAAATTATCTTTCACAACCAAATGTGTTGACTTAATACAACTGTTCAAAGATGCCTAATACAGTGTTTATGTGTGGGTCAGGACTGTGGCTGACCACATGCTCTTTGTCAAAAACATACCATTCACTTTTGTGATCCGAATGCTCTTCAGACATACAAATTTTTAAAGGTTCTGTACTTCACCAATTCATAGGGGGGTTGAGCCACTAATGACAAAAGGAAACAACAAGAATCTAGTTCACTCTTATCATCTCAAAATGTGAGTTTCCTGAATGGAATGGTGACATGCTTTGTTATGTTGTAATAATGTGATGTCATCATTATATTTGCTTGAAGTACTGCAAGTTCTGGTTCTTCTAAGACTGCTGAATAATTGGTATAAACCTCAGAAATAATGTGGTCATTAAAAACAGCTTATATGTTTGCATTCCTACAGAAGTAGATCTCCTGCAACATTTTAAGCAACTATATATGCACTGCAAAATAAAATATGTGTAAAAGTAGACATTTTATAATGTATTGCCATTTCTGCAAAAAAGCAAACCAAGAAAAATGGTTTATCTGATGTTAAAACAAACTAGCAAGACTGTTTCTGTGTATTCAATTAATGCTTTTATGAAATCTTGTAAATTGCAAGCATCAGACAATAAAATTTAATTCACAGTCTCCAGAACATCTGCCAAAACTGCCATAATTGCCCACAACCAGGGAAATGTATCTTGCTGCATGCTTTAATCTCAGATCTTCATTACAGAGGTTAGTTAAATTTATTCTTTCTTCAGTCAATACCTTTTCTAAGAGGAAATGGTTTATATGTCAAAAAATGTGACTTTTTGGTATGTCCAGTCTTCCTTCTGTTCCTAGTATGCCTGTTCTTATTCCAATTACCAAATTGCATTTTTAACAAAAGGCAATTTAAGAAAAGAACTTGTGTGTCATTTCAAAATTAAAGATTAATTTTAAAGCCATTGTAATAAGGACAGTCTTTTAAACTTTCTTCAAGACATCTACAAGTAATTTAATTGCAACATGTTCAAAGAATTTCTAATGATACTAATTAACATATATTTATTTCTAATTTTTCTACTTTTCACCCATCCCCAAGGGAATTTTTAAAGGCTTATTTCTTACCAAGAACAGCTAAGAAAACAAATATCTCTTAGAATTAGCAAGTGTCACTGTTCATTCATCTGAAAAATCTATTAGGCTGTCATTGCCAAATCTGCAGAGAGGGGCAAAACTGGTCTTAATCCCACTACTAATTTGTACTGAACTGTTTATTGATCTTTCTTTTTTCTAAGTATTTTCCCACAAGTACTCCCCTTTTCTTTTATCAGCATAATTCTCCTGTGGAAATGTTTCTTGTCTATATAATGTCAATAGGTATAATATCAACTGGCATTCTGTAAGGGCTGACCAGAAAGAGGACTAGTAATTAAGAGAAGTTCACAGGATATAGAATTGTTAGAAATAGCAAGTTGCCCCATTCAATTGCTGCTTTGATTTGGTCTGGTTTTCCCTGTTCAGAAACACAGACATCAAGGCAGAGGAGTATGAACCTCTAAAATTTCCTGGCTCTTCTGTGTGGGCTGGGAACAAGCACTTTGGAGCAGAAGGGAACCCTGGTTTGTAGCCCGGATCTGGTGGCTCTTCTGGGCTTATTTTCTGCCATCCCAAAGAAGGAGAGGTGAGGACAGAGCAAAAGAATCCTTAGATTATTCATGGCTGAAACAAAGATGTTATTCTCTAGGTGTAAAGAGTACTTTTGAAGTTGGAGAGCTGAGAGGAAAAAACAGGACAGATGATATATAAGTGTATGAGAGAGAGTGGGTGGTATACATGAAATATATTTTCCCAAATCTAAATCTTAAAAGAATTACTTTTTCCAAATGTTAATCATAAAGCTATTTAGAATATTGCAGGCTGAAAAATACCTTTACCTGAAAAATGAGCACCAAGTAATTAAAAACTTGCTGAGAGTCATTGAGTCGCATGTTACTTAATATCACTAAAGCAACCATCAGACTATGTAGGCGCGTTAAACATCGGGACATCTGGAGGATGTGAATGTAAAAATGCTTTACACTGGTGTCAGACTTGGCCTAAGTTAGTAGTTGTCTAAAACAGGCTTCTGTGCTCACTTGCATCAAATAGGCATCTGCTTTTTCTCTCAAGATCTGATAAGTAAAATCGCTACCCATCAAATCTGTCAGACTGACTCAGCATGGATACCTACCAGAACCATTCTCAGGGTACAGACGCACGAGGACAACGATCTATGTAAGGAAGCACAACAACAAAAAAAGACAAGTCATGTGGAAGGACCTCTACCGAGTAATCGCAAAAGGAGAACTGAGGAATGGTATACATTTATCAGAAATAGCTTCTTCTTATTAAACACATTAAATTGCATTTGGAAGCGGACCCGCTCATGACTATGTGCAGCGACTAGTTGAAGGTAAGATTCCTCTTCCAAAGCTGATTAAAACAGAATGATTTTTCAAACAAAACAGCAAGTGATGGAGCAATTCCATGTGAAAATCAAAGCAAGCACTGAGCGGACAATGTTACCTACAGTCATGATTCTGAGGATATAGGAAAGGTGTATACATAAGGAAAACATTTCGCAAAGCTCAAAATGGACCCAAGCTGGGAGTAGATAATTTCTTTGAAAAGAAATCTAACCTAGAAACAAAATCAATTTTAGCTTTCTAGACTTATACAGACATGAATACGGATATTGTGTTGTGTTTCTGTTCCTTGGCAATGGAGTATATGTGAGGGAATTCAAGAGACAAATCCCTGACTTTTCTGTGAAAGGTCAATATGGAAAGTAGAAGCAGGAGAATACCAGGTGGTATACACTGGCATGCACAGCCAAGAAGCCATGCGAATGTGTACTTCAACCACTTTAAATGACATAAGTATCTAAAGCAGGTAAGAACAAGTTCACTCTTGAAGATTTGAAATAAGAAATTTTAAACCTTTCTGACACAATTGTCATTAGACAGCTTTTTCTAAACAAAAGTGCTGATCAAATAAGAATGGTCATGGTAAAAATATTGCTCTCCTCTCACCTCGAGTAAGGGAAGCTGAAACCATATCTGATATTTGACATATTTCAATTGGTTATATAGAAATTGTCTGGAGACAAAGTCTGACAGAGGTCTATTTTGTTCATAGTCTGTTTTCTCTCTCTGTTTCTCCCTCCTTTCACATGCATACATGTGTATGTATATATGTACATGCATAAACATATGTACAGAGATTCATACATCAGTTTCATTCCAGAATAGCTGGTTCAGACCATATTGCCTTGTGCTAGAGTCTCCTGCATCACCCAGAACTTCCATGGCAGCACGCTTTCCCAGATGAATGAATATCCAAGATAGGTGGTCACACATCAACAAGGTGACTGCAAGTTCTCTACATCTTTTCCCCACCCTAAAACAGTCTCCTGCAGTCAGGCACTTACACTGGGGACAGAGGTCCATGCATCCCACTTCAGTGTCAAGGATGCTAGTAATAGAACTGCCATATTTCTACTGTATCTAGGAGGCTGAACCACTTAACTAACATCTGTAGAGGGCCAGCCTGTTCAGATGCTAGAGGAGCTGAGAATACAATACTGTTCAGCTAGTCAGTGCTGTCAAAGAGGAGGGGCCTTTAGGCATATCAAAGAGAAAACTGTCAAGGATGTGGTGCATTTTAATGTTGAAAACTAGGAGGCATAAATATTTGGGGGTCCACTGAAATGCTGTGATGACTTAACTAGGGATTTAGAAGTTATCAATTTGGAATCAATTCAATTCAGAGCAGAAGTTTTTTAGTATCTAACATTTTACTTTTTTTGGCCCAAGTTCACCTATTGTACAAAGGAATACTAGACCTTTCCTAATGCACTTCATCTTTGTGACAATAAAATGTTAGAGGTGGTGATATGAACAGTTTTTGTGATAACTGGAGGCAAATAAACTGTGACTAATGTTGCAGAAATCCTGAAAATAGGTTTTTTATACATGTAGAAGAAGACATCAGAAAGCAACTTTGAATTAAGAAACACCTAAAAGAAAAGGTAAGACTGAATATATGGATCCATAGTATTGCACAGGATAATACATTTTTTAAGGATCTACAACTGGAATTAAGACTCAGTTTCTGTGTACTGGACAACAAATGTTCTCCCAATCAGAGTGGAAGATGAGGAGCAGAGAGGTAAGCAGATCTCTGTTGCAGTTTAAGGACAAGCTAGCAGCCAAGTGTCACAAAGCTGTCAGTATCGTGTACAGTTATTAGTCTGAGCAACAGTGGACACGAATGGTCAGAACAAATCCCCCAAACCAGAAGAAAACTATGATGATCTGTAAGGAACAACTAAAGAAACTGTGATAACACAGAGATTCAGAATCTCCAAGAGGTACCCTTTGTATTCAAAACAGGTGAAGCTTACTTAATCAGAACATCCCTGAGGCTAGTGGAATCTCTGAGGTGCAAGGAAGAAAAAAGAACATAGTCTCTTCTCTTTCCTGATCTTTCAAAGTGCAAAAATCAAAGGAAAACAGCAGCCAAAAAGGATAGAGTATGGGAAAAGCAAAGTTGAATATAGCCAGGTAAAAACCAGAGGGCTGAATCTGACAAGGTATTGTTATTTCTTAGATGCGTTCCTTTGTAGCCAAAACTCAGTAAAAGCTCTTAAGACGACTTGTATAGAATGGATATTTTCTGAATTTCAAAGCCTTTCTGTGCTATTTTTTGTGTCTGTCTCAAGGAATGGCTGAAATCAGATCAGTGTAGTTAAATGTAATTAGATGTTTATTGTCCGTTTCTCAAAGGGGTAATTTATTTCCAGTTATTCCAAAGGTTATACTAACCCTAGTTGATTTTCTCTAGGAAAAGCTTTTGCAACTAACACTGAAAAAAAAAAAATTATTGTTCCTTTTAAGAAAGTGGAAAAGAATCATACAATTACATTTTTTTTGCACTTAATTTTTATAAAGACCCAATCGGTCCTACCTTGCTAAGCTGGGTGCAGCTAACCAGGGAAATTAGTACCATCATTGAATCCCAGTTTGGTCTCCCAGGCAATACACTTACTATTTGTCATGAAGCTGTATATCGCCAGTGCTGTCCTGCTCACACCCATGAATCATAGGTTTGTTTCTGTAATCTCACTGGAAACTGCCAAAAATAAAGCAAAACTTTTTATATCCAATGAAAATAAAAACTATATACCACACGCAGGTCACTTAGTCTTCTCAGGTGCTAAAAGGTGTCCTTTCTTTAAGGCCATATCACAAACAGGAGGTAGAGAAAAACAAGCTTACTATACACCAGCAAAATGCTTTTCATGAGGACATAATTTCAACCACATCAGTGGCTCCAGAGGGACATCCTTACATAGGAATCTGTCAGTCCTACACAAGAGCCGCAGCTGCCCAAGCAAAGCAAACAGAGCAAGCAGGTCCAAGATGCAGAGGTCGAAAACACAGGTCTAGAATAAAGCTGCTCCAGTATTCTTTTACCAAGCTGTGCTGAGTAACATCAGCTGTCTCTGTTTTTACTGAGGTCTTCTCAGGAGGAAGCAGTGTGTCAGCAGGCCAGGCTCATGTGGCATCCAACTTTCAGTATCATTGCCAAAGACAGCGAGAACAGTAAGAAATGTGGGATACCCTGCAAGTGTGCAAAAGACATCAGGTGTGTGGGACCACGGCAAAGTCTAGGCAAAGGAGTTTGGTTGTGAGGATCCAGTATTGTCCTCTATGTATGAAGCCTTTGTCTAGAGACATGTACTTGTACTTCATCTGAGTTCAGAGAAACCTTTGTTATATACTCTGTGAAGGAGCGAAACAAATGCCTCTAAGAAAGAAAAGGCTAAACTGACAATGCCAAGAGAATCCAAACAAGGGATATATTTGGAGGAAAAAACAAATATAAGAAAGGTATTTCATAGGCATCTATAATCTGTCCAAAGCAATACTTCTTTTGACTGTGAAGATAATCTCTCTTATTTTCCTGTACCTCCTCATGCTAAAATCTATTTAGTACATTTTTATACTGTGTATTGTTTCTTTAGAGCAAATAAGATGTCTGTTAGGTCTAGGAAAATCTAACTACAGGGAAAAGCCCGATAGTAACTAAGAATTGAAATATACAGAAAGTACTCAATAGGATCCCTGGAAAGCAGACGTGTGAATACGCATCCATAAGAACATGACTTTTTCTGTTTTGCTGTTCACTTCTCACAGAGTTCTACAGTGATTAACTTAAAACGGTGTTGGTGGGATGCAGACATAGAAAATTAATCTTCTGTTAAACAGGTATTTTAATAGGAGATTCATCCAGGAGATCCATCTCCCAATCTCATGAAAACTTTTCGTTTACCCTAACTTTTCTATATAATGGTTTCACTTCTGTAAAATGGGAGTGATGACATTTGGACTCTTTTGGTCTTTTCTCTCCCTTTTCTGTCTATGTTTTCTATTCAGATCCTATGCTCTTCAGAGCAAGATTTATCTTCTATTATCATTCACTTACAGCACCTCGTATAATTGGTGTCTGGTTTTGTCTAGTGATTTTATCGCTACTGTAGCAAATCAGAGTAGCAACAGAAATTGCATTCCCCCTCAGACAGGGAGATACAGGTTGGCAAACTTTGTGGCAGTGGGGGCAGGGGGTACTGCTGTTGGCAATCTAATTAATGATTGAACTGACTGTTTATGAACACTTGTGGACACTTGTGATGGTGCTGTCTTAATCCTATTGAAATAAGGAAACCTCACACAACTTCTGAATTTTAAAGCTTTAAAATTATTTACCTACTGTGTAGGTAGGCCTCAAAATTCCTGGTCCATAGTCTTCATCTATTTCATTTGTTATTATGGTAACATCACACAACCAGTACCAGTTAAATAAGATGTCTTGCATTCTTCCTAGGTGATAAGGCTCTCTATAAAGACAAAGTGAAATCAAGATGTCATGTCCAGGTCACTCTGAACTTCAGAGACTGTCAGAGGGGTTCAAATGGCTTGAAGTTATGGGTATGTCTCAGATGTGTCAATTTGCAATGACAACATCCCGCTTCATTATTTCTTTGATTGTCCTTAAGACAGCAGTTGACTGTGACCAGTTTCCAGCATGAGGACTGAGATCATTTTTCCCTTCACCGTTCAGTTCTGCTGTGCTCACATTCTGTCTAGTTATGAAATGTCTAGCCCAAAGCTCACACATGTCTGCAACAGCACAGCACTGGTTGAAAGATCAGCCTCTACCGAATGTCCTGCCACCTAAGTTGAGGCTGAGCTAAAGTGGCATCACACACCTGAAAGTGTGCAGTTCCAAGACACTTTGCAAGTATAACCATCTCACAATACCCTATGTCAAAACTTTAACACACAAAGGAAATGGGAATAAAGTGTTTCATCTATAAGAGATGCATAACAAAATTTACAACTGAAGATTTTTATATGAGCTTTAATTTCTTTCAACAATGACAGGTACAATAAATCTGATAGACAAACTTACCGCATTTGGGAAAGAATCCAGAGAAGAATTTAGAGATGAAATTTTATAAAAAATATACAGGCAAGTAGCCATAGTAAATTACATGCTTGATTATTCATTTTTATTTTGGTAAAATGTATTCAGGACAAGTTATTTATTACTCTTTAAGTGGTGTGATATAGGTACTGTTACCATATGAGAGAGTTTGAATTGCTAAACAATGCATTATTGTAACAGCTGCATAGAGGATTATTTGCATACAAAATCATAAACAGTATTGCTTATGCTTCAGTTTTACTCTCAAACCATTTATATGGTGATTAATTTTCAACTTAGCTCTCTGTTCCACTTCATTGATAGTAAAGAGAAAGATGACATCAGAAAAAGAATATATTTTTGCCTGAAAAATGAGTATTTCCTACAGACTGTTGACAAAGACTGCATAGAAATCCACAGCCTATTTTTTATTTTTTCAGTGTAATCAAACTTAAGTTGCGTCTTATGTTCTCTTCCCTCCGGTATGATTTGACTAGAGTAGTGATGGATGATAATAAGACAAATTTTGTGAAGTTGAGAGTCACCCCGTACCACAAAAGATATCTAATGGACTTAGCAAGCTGACAGCTACAGAGACTTTTCAGACATGCAGAAATAAAACAAGCTGCAGTGTCTTCCAATTTTCAAATGTAAGGGATCTACAAGTGATTTAAAAAAACCATGTTTCCTGTGCCTAAATGTGTAAAAATAGATATGTTTGTACATACAGATGTTGAGGAAGTAAATTATTAATAAATATTTTATGTATTTTTGTCTATAATAATTACAGGATAATTTCTTGTATTATATGTGTTAACATATACGTATTAGATATGTCAACAATAAAAAACTTGGGGTTTTTTTTAATAAAAAATAACAATTTGACTAGTAAGTAGACTATGGGTTATTACAAATTTTTTGTTTAATTGACTATTGTGTTTTCAGGACAGGAAACATACTGTGGATCTCAGCTAATAATCAAGTTGTCTTATTGAAAAACACATTTTGAGAAGTCAGCATGAGAGTCCCTACCAGCGCTGTCCTGAAGCCCTGTGAGGAAGCACTAAGACCCTGGAGAAAATAAGTTTGATGAGACAGCAGTGAGCCAGTAGTAGGTGGCCAGTTACAGATGCACTGAAAGGATAGCAAAAATAGCTGCTGTGAGTGGAGCCAGTCAGATTTCTCACAGGTATAGTTTCAGGTACTCAGTAGATGTTCTGTTTCATTTGAAAAAATCTCATAGAGATGATGAAGAAAATGTTAGATCTTCATGAGCCTCATAACACTTTGCAGAGTTATGGCCAGAGTCTCTTCCTTATATGCTCCTCCAGCTTACTAGATTTACCATGAAGACTTTTTCTTTCCTTCCCTTTCTTGTTTCTAGTGAGACTTGGAGCCATCCCTTCTCCCTCAGACTGGAACAAAGATTATGGGGCAGATCTGAGGACATTGGGCTTCATGATTTTCAAAATACAGATCACCTACTATGGACTTCAAATCAAAGTGGGATTTGGTAATTTTTGGAAATCCAGGTAGGCTGGCTGCAATGACAGATCAAGAGATCTGGATGTGCTGATTACTCTCCACAATAATGCCCAAGATAAGGCAAAACTGCTGGATAAAGCCCTTAATATACCCACACGTCTGGACCTGCGAGGCTCCTTTGGAAACAAGTTGTGCTTGCCTCTACACTTCCTACACCAAGGGTGCTCTTCGTCACTCAGAACTCAGGGCCACACCATCACTTTATATAAAAGCAGGGAAAGGGTAAGATTTGCATGGTAAACATATGAATTTTACCAGTTGATTCCTCAATGTAGATGCTATCAAATTTCATATCTTACCTCTTCCAAATCACTCCCAGCTGCGGTGTGCCAGAACAAAGGCTTCTTAGATTTAACAGTGCCTTCACTTTTACACATGCTGGATGATAAACTGCATAAAAATGTCCAGCTGGTCTCTGCATTTGTGTTAATAGAGTTTCATTAGACATTGTACAGTCTAAAAGATAATCCCAGTTTGGAATACGTTAGCTTGGGAAATATTTTGTTGGCAGATGAATAAGGTTTGCAGACTCCTGAAAGTCATAGATCTGGGATTGCATTCTGATTTTATTCCCACTAGAGAGCCTGATGTCTCACTGCTGCAGAAGGTATAGGTAACTCCATAGGAAACAGTTACATCCAGTGCTCGCACATGTATGTACAAGATTAATTACTTCTCTGCATCAGAGTCAAATCACACAGAGTTAAGCTTCAGTTTAATAGTAGGCGGCAACTTCATTTCCATTCTTCTTTCCAATTTACCTGTGGTTTAGCAGACAAACTTTTTCCTGTTTAGTAAAATTATGGTTTGGGAGTGGAGTAAGTCCCCAAACATGCATTGAAAAATATCCAAGAAACACAAAATAAAGAAAAATGCTAGAATACAGCTCAAATGCATTTTAAGATACCAGAAGCTTTGCCTCCAGCTCCTGATGCTGGTGGTTTGAATGGCTTCAAACCACACACCTGATGGGAATGTTTGATCCAGAGAACCACACTAAATCTACTCAGAAACAAAACTTGCCAAAAACATGTGCTGCATTGGTAGAAGGGCCCAAACACTGACTGCTTTGATAGACTGATCTGTTCCCTGTGTGACCAATTACTTCCTCATAAATGAATGGAGAGGAGAAATTCCTTCAGGAAACATTGAATGCCTATTTCTCACTGTATAAACCATAATTTAAAGCTGGGTGTATTGGTGGAAATGAATACTGCCAGCACATTTTGAAAGCAGAAGATTTAACCCCTCTTTGGATGCAGGAGCTGTGAGTTGGTGGTCATGTCACATGTTATGGGAGAAAGCATTGTTCCAGTCCCTGCAAATAAGTATGACTGGGGCAGAGGTTCTGCCCTTGTAGCTTCTCTGGCAAATGTATGTTGGCGATACATATGCCTCGGGTGGCTTTAACCAGCCTCAGTAGTGATAGGAAGCTAGATGTGGCAACTGAGAAATGAAATTTGAGGTGTTCATTCACTATCACTAGGCCTGACATGTATGACCTTGAATAAATGATGTGTAAAATGTGATTGTGGATTGTGTTTTATAAATTATGTCTGCTATGGTGTGCAACAAAATTTTATGCTGGGAGACATAAGAATAACTAGCTAGTATGGCAGATGTTTAAGTGAAAGGAAGGCACAGGAAACCTCACCATGGAATAGCCTGCCCAAAGGGAAAATTTCTTTTCCCCTCGCAATGATTTCTGCCATAATCTTATACCTCAAACTAAAGAGGTATTATTACTTCATAGTTACACATTCTTTACATAATATTGGGTATTTAATTACGCATAGAAATTTTAGGTTCACTTCTATTCAGACTAAGCAGCTGAACTCAGGAATCATAGAATCACAGAATGGTTTGGGTTGGAAGAGATCTTAAATATCATCTAGTTCCACCCCCTCTGCCATGGGCAGGGACACCTCCCACTAGCCCAGGTTGCTCAAAGCCTCATCCAACCTAGCTTTGAATATCTGCTGACAATGGATTCCAGACATCATTTCTGTGCTCTTCAAAAATCAGAAATAGGCCTCATTCTGAAACATAGATGAAGGCATACTGTGCTCGTTATTCCATCTGAAAAGAGGAAGAAAGTATACAGCTAGAAGTCCTCTGTCTTCTGCAGTCTTCACTTCAAAAATTGCAAGAACTATTATGTGTCCTAGAAAAGTGAATTATATGGTGGTTGCCAAGATACTTTCTCAAGCTTCAACCTTTCATCAGGTTTTATTCTTCTTTTGACACACACAGGACATAAAACAAAGAAAAAATATTTAGTGATTTATACTGGAAAAAAGTCTTTTGGTTATGTCATGCTGTACTCTTCACAAGTGGGTAATCCCCAGGACATAAAACCCATTTGTATTTTACTTTGATACCAATCCTACTGCATAATGTTTCCTGGTTGGATTAGGCTGGATCTATACTTTGTGTTGCCCGGTAAAGGTTTATCAGTTCTAAAATAGTCACAATGTCAGGTAATCACCACCTTACAGAAAAATGATAAATATTCTTGAGGAGGTTTAAGAGTTTCTGATGTGGTGACCTCTGAATGCTTTGTTATCTATGTGTAACAACTGGAGGGACATGAGAAAATTTTTAATCTTCCTGTGATTAGACACAGTGAGAAAATCACTGCGTATTCTTCTTACAAAACAACCCACAAAACTAAAAACTTTTCTTCTAAGTCTTAGGTCTGTTGGTTTAGCCAGAAAGTCACCATCTACAAAAAACGCACTTTCTTAACATGTAAGAAGTCCGCCAGATTGCCCTTGAGAGCACAGACCTCAGCACCTTCACAAGGGCTGGATGGGCTGGGCATGGGCAGGTCCACCTGTGCTACATTCATGACATGAATGGATAACCCTGCTCTTCCCGAGCACCATGGGGACAGCTGGAGCCTGACCTGTGTAAAGAAATCAGCTGACTGCTTATTGTCTCACATCCACATTTCCAACATCTCTACGTGATTTTTATACCTTTAAAACAGATTTTATCTGGGATTGTGTAGAACTTCAAAATAGGCTGTCAGAAAGGACTGGATTTTTTAATTGTTCCCTGCTATGAACCTGAGCCTTATCTGGATGTTACAAGTAGATTATTCCTATTCCCACAGGGGAAAGTTTAAAGTATGGAAAATCAGAATCTTTTGCATGTAGCTCATAGAATGATAGAATAATTTGGGTTGGAAGGGACATTTAAAGGTCATCTAGTCCAACCTCCCCTGCAATGACCAGGGACATCTTCAACTAGATCGGGTTGCTCAGAGCCTCATCCAAACTGACCTTGAATGTTTCTAGGGATGGTGCATCTGCCACCTCTCTGGGCAACCTGTTCCCATGTTTCATCACCCTCATTGTAAAACTTTCTTCCTTATGTCTAGTCTAAATCTTTCCTCTTTTAATTTAAAACACCTTGTCCTATTGCAATAGGCCCTGCAAAAAAGTTTGTCCCCACCTTTCCTGTAGGCCTCCTTTAAGTATTGAAAGGCCACGATAAGGTCTCCCCAGAGCCTTCTCTTCTCCAGCCTGAACAACCCCAACTCTCTCAGCCTGTCCTCATAGGAGAGGTGCTCCAGCCCTCTCATCATTTCTGTGGCCCTCGTCTAGACCCGCTCCAACAGGTCCATGTTCTTCCTGTGCTGAGGGCTCCAGAACTGGACACAGTACTCCAGATGGGGTCCCACGAAAGCAGAATAGAGGGGCAGAATCACCTCCCTCAACCTACTGGTTGGCCTTCTGGTTTGTGAACGCACATTGCTGGCTCATGTCCAGCTTTTTGTCCACTGATACCACCAAGTCCTTCTAAGTAAGACTGCTCTCAATCGCATCATCCCCCAAGCCTGTATTGATACAGGGGATCATCCTGGCCAAATGCAGGGCCCTGCAATTGGCCTTGTTGAACTTCATGACATTCACATGGGCTCATTTCTCAAAATATATCAATTGCTTCTATTTTAGGAAATTGTTTTAGAGATCATGCTCATTTCTAGTGTCAGGAAAAAGAAGCTAACTCTAATAATAGGTCTGGATGAGCTTTACTTAGTCTTTGACTTTGAGATGACTCCTTCAATTGCCTCAAGTTTTCTACTGTAAAATTGTTGACTCTTTATATCAGTTCATCCTAAAAGGAAAGACTAGAAATGAGCAGTGAGCCAGTCTGTTCCCTATCACAGGTACCTGTTAAGAAACTCTACCTCAGGTAAAATAAGAGGAAATCTTGATTCTATTATATGATTTGTCCTTTATATCTTTCTTAGTTGGTTAATATGTGTTGGTTTGCACATCCCTGAAATGTCTGCTAAATCTTGTAATCCAATACTGATGGTATTTGGAAGTATTTGAAACTTTCCAGCTTCCCATGTTGCATTTTGGATTACATACTATGCTGCTTTAATCTTTGAAAGTGACTTTTGACTGCAAGTGAGAAAAATCTATTTGAGAATATCTATCAAACTGAAAGCAATAATAAAATTTTTCTGTAACATTTCTTTTACCTACAGAAACTCGAGTTCATTCAGGTATGTAATACATACTTTTTGTCACAAAGCCTTTAAGTATTTTTTGCTGGCCCTTCAGCACTGCATAAAAAGTATTGCTTATTAGATGCTTAATGTGATGCTTTTGTTATTCTTAAAAGAAATAGAAATTAAGTAGTTGTACAAATAACAGGTGAAAACTGTATCCAGAAATTTGGCTATTACGTACTCTTATGGTATAATCCATACATTTCCATATAAACCGTTTTGTATGTAAGTTACCACTGTAATTTTGCTTTGAAGTTAAATCCTTATAAATGGACTCCTTATAATGACATTTTAAAGCTGCAAGCCCATTTCTTTTACATACATGGTATTTCGTTATGTTTTCCTTGCAAATTACCTTCTGTGTTAAAACCCAGTACTGCTACCGAGGGTAGCTGTTTGCAAACTTTCAGTGTCCTAAATTCTCCGCTGTAGCCCTGCAACTACGTAGAGTGGATCCAAAACACTATTGAGTCAGAGCTCTCCATTCAAACCAACAGGGATTGAACACACATAAATCCAAGTAATAATATTTTCTGGATTTAGAACCAAGAGTAAAAAAGTAATCTCAATAAATCATTTCATTTCCTAATTACATATTTTCATTAAACGTGCCGTGTATTTGATCACTCATGCTCATTTAACCAACAATTTTTCCTAAAAGTTTCCTAGTGCTAAACTTTGCAAGTCATTATGGAAATGTAATGACTCCCATCATTTTTTTACACCTTATTTTTAGGGAGAAGAAAATACCTATGGAACCTGCAGTTATTGAGAAATATCAGCAATTTCACTTTCCTTCATTTCTAAAGCAATATAATCAAATGTCTGCTTACTTTACAATTACAGTAGCAACCTCTAGGTGCTTTGTATTATTTATTCAATTCCACAGTAATTTATTCAATGTTTTATTCAATGACAGAAAAATTACATGCCTTTTCAGTAATGAACTGCACCTACTAAATGTTTTTAGCGTATCATTTCATAATTCAGAAAACAAGATCAAGAAACTCTTTCAATTTTAATTGCTAGCTTTCTTTTAAATTGCATTTACAAAGGGAGAACTGTACAAAAGTAGAGATCATGTTTCTCATTGCTGTAACCGACATTTCTAATATGATTTGCCAACTTGTGTATTTCCAAATAGGAAAGCATGTTCAAAAATCCTTAGAGTATTTTTTTTTTCAGACGGCATGTTTTATTGATTGTTATTTTGCAAATGACTTAACACTTATTATTAAGTCACTGGAACTGCACAAGCTGAACAATTAGTGTAGGTCTTTCACAACACACTGCAGGTAGGTACGTTTGCATAAAACAGCGGGTAGGGAGTCAACCAAACTACTCATTCAGCAGTTCATTGTGGCTTTTTTTATGACTGTGACTCAACTCTGTGTGTGTCCTATAGAAACATCAGGGACCATCAGGGCTACTAAGATGATCAAGGGACTGGAGCACCTCTCCTATGAAGATAGATTAAGGGAATTAGGTCTCTTTAGCCTGGAAAAGAGGCGTCTGAGGGGGGACCTAATTAACACTTATAAATATTTGAAGGGTGGGTGTCAGGAGGATGGGGCCAGGCTCTTTTCAGTGGTGCCCAGTGATAGGACAAGGGGTAACGGGCACAAACTTGAGCATAGGAAGTTCCACCTAAACATGAGGAGGAACTTCTTTACCTTGAGAGTGGCAGAGCACTGGAACAAGCTGCCCAGGGAGGTGGTGGAGTCTCCATCTCTGGAGACATTCAAAACCCGCCTGGACGCGTTCCTGTGTAACCTGCTCTAAGGTGGCCCTGCTCTGGCAGGGGGGTTGGACTAGATGATCTACTAAGGTCCCTTCCAACCCTATGCTTCTATGATTCTATGATCCTAGGATTCTATGATTCTATGATTCTATGTGCTGACTGGGCACTCCTCTCTGTGAATTTTCCATGTCTACATTTACATATGCCATGTTTGACCTCCTGAGTCATAAGGTCTGACATCTTCCTCTTTATTGTTTGACCTTCTGAGTCATAAGGCCTCATATATTTCCCTTTATTATTTGACCTCTGTATTTCAGACACAAACAGTGCCTGAAGAAATCCTTTGGGTCTACATTTTTCACGGAAGTGTGAGAAGAAAAAGAATAGCAGGAAATGAACAGAGATAAGATGCTTCAAGTAACTTCTGCAATTTATGGACCAAAATAAGCTACACATGCTGAATCTAGGCCTGGAAGGTCGCTACATCTGTTCCAGACAAGGACAGAACCGAATTTCACAGCTTCTTATATAAAAGTGATTTCTTGAGAATTTGTTTTTAACCATATACCATTTCAAATGATTTCCAGTTGCTTTTTTTCATACATAGCTACCACTACCCCTTGAAGCTTGTTGAAAAGGTTTCAGAAGTCTACCAAGAGATAATTCACTCAGTGGGAGTTATGAGACAGACAATGCTGCTCTAGTATTTGTTAAATTGGAGGTGCCTCTGAAAGTCTAAATCAGTTTCCTTTTCCGATCAATACAAGACATATCTGAGTGCACACCTGCAACTTCAATCTACAATGTTCATGCATGTGACTGTGCCACTGTCCAACTGATGAACAACATGAATATATTCTAATTTTCAGAAAGAAACAGGAAAAATTCCTTTATGACACTGTAGCAGAAGTGGGTCAAGTTTGTCATACAAACTGTCAGAATTTAACATGGTATTAAAATTGTGCTGTTCTCACTAAAATTACAGTATTTGTTTGGAATAGAAATCAACCAAATAAATAACACAGCCCAGAGAATACGAATTGGAAAGGAATTAATGAAGCTTTACTGATCACAAATGTGAAAAAATCTTAAAATAAAAGAATTTAGGATTTTTTAAATGAGATTATAACTATATATAGTTTTTGTGCCAGCATGGTTTTCCTGTTGATAAAATTTTGTAGATTTTATGTAACAATACTTAGTATTTTTTACTTTATAAAAAAATCCACAGATTTTTTTCCAAATAGCTAGCTGATCAGCTATAAAAAACTTCTGAAGAGTATCCTCTATACACAATGGGATAATAATGCTTGTGAAACACATGATAGTGATCCATTTTTTTCACAGGAGAAAAGGCATCTTGGAGCTCCCATCCCATGTGACTTTCTGGATATGAGTCCTGATTTTTATGTGAACCTGTAACACACAATGTTTGTTTAAGGTACATATACCATAGCAGTGACTATACATTATCATGAATGCTGAGCTAACCTCTTAAGGGTTTTTTCACTGCCCTTCTGCTTTTGTCAGTCTTCTTATTTTGATTTATCCTGACACTTGTTTCTACTGTAATAAAATCCATCTTCTCAGTTATTCTGAATGCAATATCACTATTACCAGCAGCAGTACAAAGCATAGCTTTTACGTCAAGGTTTTCAAAAATGTATCCTCAACCTTAAGTCTTCCAGGGTAATCCCCCACCCATCTGAGATCATCACTTGCACCACAGACAATTTTTGTCTTCCATATTTCACTTTAACATTAACACTTTGAAGATGAAAAATAGATTACGAAGAAATAATGGCAAAATTTCCACTGACCTCAGTCAGGGCTACAATGATCAATCAATTGCCTAAAATCATTAATGCCATTAGTATAAGTCCCTTCTTCAAATTGCAACATTTTAATTATCTACAGGAATATTCATGCAAATTTGTCTAGTAAGTGGGGTGGTGTGTCAGGGCCCCTTGTGATGGGTTGATGATTCATTGCTCTCTACTTTCTGTATTCCCTCACATGGCATTCAGAGATTACATTTACTGTTTTCTTCCCCATTTGTCTGAGTCCTCCTTCTTCTCCTTTCCCAATAGATTTTCAGTTTAACCCTCTCCTTTTTCTGGTCGTATTTCTCTTACTCATTTCGTTTCCACTTTTCTAAATTTTTTGCCAGCTGTTGGTTTTTTAACCTTTCTTCCCCTACTTCAGAAAAGTAAGACTGTCAAGACCCCTCCTGTTTTGAATTGTCCTTCTCCAGTTCTCCCTTCTTGTAAGAAATCTGCAAATGTAAGATAAGAAATCTGTCATCTATATCAAAGACTAAAAGTCACACACTGTCCCTAACAGCTTAGTTATCTCAAAAATGTATGTTACAGAAGAACATTTGTGCTGCTTTAATCTATATTATCATACGTCCACTCTTAAAAGAAACTGTGAGGTTTTCTGTCATTATTTAATGTTGTTTAGCTTTCAACATACACCTAATTAGTGTAAAGTTATTTACTTTTAAAAATATATTTGCCTGTCAATTTATTTGATGTGAAGGGGGACAGAGTATTTAAAAATTATCCTGTGCTTTGCTCCATGCAATGATCTGATGCCTCATTACAGTCAGCTTTTCACTGTGCCTCTGTGAATCCTTTGCAGTCTTATTATACTAAACTAGAAGCCAGGAGCCCAAGGTGAGGAGGACCCCGATGTGCTAGGCTCATTCTACTTGCATAGCAGAGTGCAATCCTTTCACCAAATATCTCACAGGGTTAAGAGAAAGCCCTGATAAAAATGGAAGAAGAAAAAAAACATTGAAAGACAAAATAATATTTCAACATTCAACAACTGGTATAGAGTTGAGAGATGAAGGTTTGTGCCTGCGGTTCAGACTGCGCTGGGTCAGACCACAGTGCTGAATTTCATTTGAGGAGAAGGTCTGCACGGAAAAAAATTGGTTTTGCTTTGATTTCACTTATTGTCTGTATTAATTGAAAGGGAATTAAAAGGGAACTTGAACATAGGAAGTTCCACCTAAACATGAGGAGGAACTTCTTTACCTTAAGGGTGGCAGAGCACTGGAACAGGCTGCCCAGGGAGGTGGTGGAGTCTCCGTCTCTGGAGACATTCAAAACCCGCCTGGACGCGTTCCTGTGTAACCTGCTCTAAGGTGGCCCTGCTCTGGCAGGGGGGTTGGACAAGATGATCTATTAAGGTCCCTTCCAACCCTATGATTCTGTGATTCTGTAATTCTGTGAAGTTTATAGGAGAAACTGTGGCCACCCTTCACACAAGGCATCTCACAGCCTGCTCTGATTGGACTTGAGTTGAGCACGATGGACTAGATGGCCTCTGCTGGTCCCTTCCAACACTTCACACCATCCTGTGACTATGACAGTGCCGTATTCTCTGATCAGAAGCTGAAAGTGTTTCTTGGAAACACAGCCTTGTCTATATTCACCTGAGTTGTATTGTAATGTTCCTGAAATGGTGTTGTTCTGAAGACCATTAGCGTTATGTCCAAACTATCAATTAAGCAAACCAGAGTTAGCCTGTGAAGCCAGACTTACGCACTACAATATTGTTAACCTGCTACCCACATGAAGAATTTACCTTAGGGATGACTATGTAAACGGGAAAGCCTGGACATACTGTATGCTTTGCCTCATCATTTACTTAGATTAGATACAGATATGGTCTTGCACACCGACCGCCAGTTACACCAAGTTTAACTCTTCATGAATATAATAAGAACGATCTGAGGCTGAACGATAGCCAGCAATTTCAAGAAAAAGTTCAAGAATTACCAAATTCAGCATGCCAAAATTTTCTTTAAAGCTAATTCTTCACATCACAGGTAGACATCATCTCACAGCACAGCCTCAGAGACTACCTTGTGTAGAATACTGTCACTAGCTTTTCATGCAAGTTTTTAATCTCTGAACTGTATTAAATCTGTCTTCTGAAGACAAGCAGTTTCTGACCATAATTCATGCATAGTCATGACACTAAACTGTATGTATGTCATCAGTTCATTACAAAGAGGTGTCACTAATGTTGCTATTTTCAAGAGATTTCTTGTCTGAAAGTTAATAAAATGTTGTTTCCAGCAATAGAAAGTTTAAGACAAAACACTGACTGGAAATATCTACTGAGGCTATGCTGTCCCTCATAACACCCTCACAACGAACTGATGGATTTTAAGATACTGCCAGAATTCCAGTGGGTATTTTTGTACCCTCTGGAAACCACTTTATAATTTCACAGAAGTTTGCAGCCCTAAAAAGATGAAATGATACTTACACTGTGATCTCCAATCCCCTTTCATTCTGTCTTTTTCTCCTGTTTTTCTCACTAAGCAATTGAAAGTACAAGAGCTCAAAAGGGTGAGGTTCCCCACTGGCAACGATAAATGTCAACCCAAAATGCAACAATATCCTTAATTCAGTACCACATGTCTAGGTCCTGTAATCACCATTTGTACCACTGGACACTATGACCAACAGATGAGCAATGTCTAAAACTGGTACCCACACAGAAGATAAGTGGTTTATTGACTTCCCTTCCTGCATCCAAACTTCATCACAGCAGTATGGTCAAAATGTACTTTATTCAGTTACAACTGAATACTTTATTCTAAAAATTGCCCTGTTTTCCTTGTTTGTAATTGTTGATTACATACGTGTTAAAATGTTGGTTGTATTTCATGCCTCCTTGAACAATAGAACTTCATGTCAAACTGTCGAGGCTTCCCATAATGGGCCTGTTAAGTGTAACACATATTGCATTTTAAAATCACTAAAACTGTGAGCAGCATTTCGGTACAAACCAAATCCAGCTTTACTGCCAGGCACAAAGAAAAATAAAAGCCTAAAAAAGTGCTCTTTATTTGATTTTAATTTCTGAAAGTAATAGCCCTGGCCAGACAATTGCATGAGACGTAGCACTGAACTATCATAAACACAAAAGAGCAGTATCTCAGACTTTCCATCTCCATTAGCCAGTCAACCGCTCCTGCACGATACTCTTTGTATTAAGCCACATATTCATATAAAAACTACCTTAAAAAAGGCAGTAAGTCACACTGTACAACCAAATTATTGACTTTCTAAATCAGGTTTATATGTACTAAGATGTTATATTTTTATTACATTTACATAAATCCTATATATTATAAGTATATACAAATCATACAAAAATTATATGTTTGTATACATTAATGTTGCATGTATATGCTTAGTCAAGGTTCTAATTCAAATAATGATTGCATTTTAATTGTATTCTAGCAGTGGACATCTGGAAGAAAGATAATGATGTAAGACTTTTTCTTTATTACTGATTTCTGCTACAGGAACCCACAAGTTTACAGTGTTAAACATGTCCCATAACTGAGGAGGAGAGAGTATTTATTGCTCTGTAATAGAGAGTAATAGAGTAAAAGAGAATAATAGAGTAGACTTAGCACTGTACAAGCACAGAACAAACAATCTCTGTGTCAAAGACTACAGTCTAAATAGACCTCTGAATTGTTCAATATTATGTGATTACTCCTGCCAAGCTGCAATACTGAAAGAAACTACCTGCTGATTATCTACTGGAAGAGATTAGCTGCTGTTGATTTAGATCTTTCCCAAACAGATGTTATTTCTCCTTTTTTTCAATTAACATTTTCCTGATTATTTTTTTTAATGTCATAAACAATATCTGTAAAGCCAACAGATTCAGGACATCTATTTTTACTTCTTCTCTGAAATGCTTTTGGATTTAGTTGCACTGATGTTATTACTTCAAATCCAGCAATGGCTTTAGCTTTAAAAAAGGTTGCAGAAAAACAAACTTAAAGCTGAGTGAAATCATACTCTCAGGTGTCATGTCTGTAACCAAATATTTAATCTCAACTAATTGACTACTTTATGGTCATAATTAATGGCACAATGTGTGAGGAAAAGGAACAGTAAGAAAAAAAAAATAGATAAGACATATGTGTAAAATGAAATGGATATCCTAAAGGCAATTTAACCATATGCTACATTTTCTGTAGCGAAGCAGTGAAGTATACTTTGTTTAAATATATATTTTGTAAGAAAAAGCTCCATGAAGCATTGAAGTTTGGGGGATGCTACAGTTTATGGGGAACCCATGATTTAAGATCCTTTTCCTAGATTTGTAGAATGACACTTGAAAGATGCTCGTGATATTATTCTGTGGTACTAAGACTCAAAACAACATATTGCTGAAGTTTCACCCCCCGAAGCTTCATTCATGATTGGACAGATGAAGCACAGAGGGCAGAGATAACAATCAAGAGTTCTGTCACTGGAAGTCATTATATGTTAAATAGAGGCACAATTCCCTGCAGATTTCTGCTCGTACTTATGAGAAAACCACAGTGTATATTTTCAGATGGTTTCCATTAATACTAGCACAGGGGAGCATGGATCTGTTTGCCATGCTTGTCTCATTTTCTTTGCAGCATGAAGCTCCTGTGACAGATGCAACATAATTTTCCTGTCTGAGCAATGTCTGACCAATTGCTCAGGATATTTTGTACAAAACTGCCTTGTCAGATGACAAGGCAGCCTCCACACCATTTTCTCTAAACAAGAAGTTATATATCAGAGCACAATTGCTAGATGTAGCTACAACAATGAAATACACTCCTAATAGTTTCCAAGAAAAATGTATATATCAGGAGTAACTGAATACGCTCATTAGCCATCGTGAGACTGTTAGCAATTATATATAGTACAGTAGTTATCAAACAGATGCAACATTTAGTAAAGAGCAGAGTGAGACAATGCATTAAAATAGATCACACATCATTCTAAGATAAACATGCTCCACTTCCAAAGAGCTGCACAGAATTTTAATGAGGCAGCTACCACCACAGTGGTATCATATGATAAGGAGCCATTTGACAGTGTCTGGGAAGAGGCAGGAGTGTTATTAAGTCATTTTTTTTACCATGATCACTGTCTTTTACTGCATCTATTGGGAGCCAAGTGAGGAAATCTTTTACTAATATAGAAAAGAACTCAATGAATTTATGAGTCAGTGAGATTATAAAATTATTGCTGGAAAAGTGTTTGGTCTTGGAAGCAGATTATGGAAACTGCTTTAACTGTGAGTCTTCATGCTGGGATTACTACAGTTTTTTGAATTTTGGCATCTCTTTTTCTCCCTTCTGTTGCAGTCAGCAGACAACACCCATTTTCTCAAGTTTTCTTCCTTTACAGTAGAGTCCTAATGTCAAGTTGGTTGGTACTGAGAGTAGCTTGGGCCTGAGGGGGCCAGTTCTGAGCCTGCTCTTCCTAAGCAGACCCTGGTCCCTATTTTCCCTCTTTCTGTCCCTCCGTGCCCACAACCTGATTGTTGCTGTAGCCTCTGCCCAGCAGTCAGCAAGAGCACCTTCCTATCCTCACCGGCATGTTGGAAGGGTCTTGCTCAGTATAGCAAGGGTAAGCCGTTTCCAAACTTAGAAAGTTACTTTCCTTCCGTAGTTTGAGGTCCTTTTCTGACTGCAACAACACAGAGTAATAGTATCCCTGCATCAGTTTTACATGGGGAGCCGGGTAGCTGATATGGTGGTGCATAGTGGTGGGTTTTGCAAGGTCTCTGTAGAACGATGGTGCCTCCCCAGAGTTAAAATGAGGTGACCAGCTGAATTTATGAAAGAAACAAAAAGCGTAGAGGAAATAATAATCTTACGGACTATGACAGAACTTCATGTAGTATTAATGCAACTCTTTTAGCCTGAAGTTAATCCTTATATTTTAGGAGATATTTAGAACTTAGAATTCTATCAAGGGAAAAAAAATAACCATGGGGACTTCAGGTATGTCACTCTGCCTGTGGACTCGTAACTGATAGGATTTTTAATTTGCTATCTCTCTTCTTTCCTCTCAGCTGGGAATAGAAGTTGGTAAATTAATCTTCTTTTTACTACACAAAGTTCTTGTGGCAGGATTATAGTTTCTTTTTCTGTTAAATTCTTCATACAACTTCCACTGCTGTATACTGTTTGTATACTTACAACCTATGACTGTGCCTACAGTTTTATTTCAAGCCCTACTTAGAAAAAGATTACTTTCAAACATAGCTAACATTACTGGCTTATAATCTTTATTTTGGCCTCCATAGGAACCATTTTAATTGAAAAACATTTCTGTTATCAATGTTCTCAGAAATCACTTGTGTGAAGATTTCAAAAATAAGCAGCTTAAAAGCTTTAAAAGACAGTCTTTTACTTAATCAGTAAAGGATTAGAAATATATTTTTATCATTACCATTGATAAAGAAAGATTTAATTAAATCTCTGCAAGTGTTTTGAAGGAAGATTTTCTCTTTAATTCCTGTGAAATGTGCTTCAGAAGAATTGGAATAAGCAAGATTGTCCATGATTACTATAGTAGTCTCAGAACCACAATCAGGTATTTTATCTCCTGACTAAGAATAAATATAACTGCAAACTAATCCTAAATGGCCAGAAAATTTCATTGACAGTGAACAATATATAAGAAAAATGTTTCAAACATTTAACCTACTTTTGGTATTAATTGGCTCCAGCTATAGGAGCATTCAAAATATTTAGTATTTGGATATCAAAGTTTTCAGTGCTGTGGGCGTGTCACTGTGCTAGGCAGCCAGCAAGCTTCTGAGCACATTACTACAAGCACATCTGCATTCAGTAAGTAAAATCTTTTCAAAATCTAGACACAAATTTAAGATTTCTAGCTATGTCTGAGAAATTCAATTCCCATTGAATTTCAATAAGATCTGGGCATTAAAATCTTCAACTTCTTTTCCTTGTTTCCACAGCTTTAAAGTGATGATAATTTTTAATGCTTGCAGTCTCCTTCTGTTTGTTTCTGGTCTGGTATTAAGGAAGGGGGGTTTTTTTCATGGTAGTCATAAATGTAGGCAAATCCTTGTGAGATTTCCCAGGCTTCAGTTAATAATCAGTATTCTACTACTACATCCAACATGGAAACAAGGCAGCTCTTCATTTTTAGGTCATAACACTTGCAGTCTTACAACTGAAACAACCAGCAGTTCATAGGTGAAAAATGGAATAACATTAGCTGGGGGTAACTTGGATCAATGGTATCTTTACACAGGATAAAAAACCAGATGGGTATTACTTTATTGCATAGTGCTATGAAATTTACTTCAGAGAAGCAAATTACCATTAGTCTCAGTTAAGACAAAGTACATGCATTTTAACCTACCTGAACATCCGTAACAATTTCTCTGTGTTCTGGACCACCGATAATCCAATGTCCATTTATTATGTAAAACTGAGAAATACATTCAACCCTCACAAAAAAAAGTCATCTAAGGGACAGACTAAGATATTTTTATTGAGGCCCTTATCAAAATCTACAGTCCCCTAATGCTTCAGAATGTTATTGAGAAGCAGAATACAATATGCAACGTCCACTCACAAGCTTCCTCGAAATAAGCTTCGGGAATACCTTGGATGTCAGGTAATCAGGCTCTTAGAAATAAGAAAAAAAGATTTGCTTTACACTGAGATTCTTCAGAACTCCTGTATTGGTACGTATATTAACATCAAAAACTTTGAAGAATATTTATCTCCAGCTATTTCATCTCAACATCTCTGTTCATTTTGAAATTATATAGAAATGCTCCAAGTGTAGAGTAACAGAAGTGTATTACCAGTGTAATATAAGCAATGCAATATAAACAGCCATTTTAGAGATTCTTAGATAATACATTTTTCCTTTCCAGATGCGAAAAATTCTGCATAAAACATTAAGTACTTTAAAATTATTACTTTTCTCCTCTTCATAGTTCTAGATATGATGAAGATCAGGCTTTCAGAAAGACTGACTGAAATACCCCAGTTTAATCAAACCTCAAGAAAGCCATTTGTGTTAAGTTCCTTTTCCCATTTTTTGTTCTTTTACACTCCCTCATTGCATTTTATTTCAGATTAGATTTTAATGCTTTTGGCAGTGCAGCTTACAAAGCTCAGGAAAAAGAAAGTGCTGAAAATAAAGCAGCTATGGCTGTGTAACAAGTTTCCTGAAGAGATCGGAACATGGGAGGATGTGCTGGTGTGATGGGTTGACCCCGGCTGCATGCCAGGTGCCCAGTAAAGACACTCTATCACTTCCCCTCCTCAACCGGACAGGGGAGAGAAAATATAACTAAAGTCTCATGGGACAAGATAAGGACAGGGAGAGATCACTCAGCAATTACCATCATGGGAAAACAGACTCGACTTGAGGAAATTAGTATAATTTATTACCAAGCAAAAACAGAGTATGATAATGAGAAATAAAACCAAATCTTAAAAACACCTTCCCCTCACCCCTCCCTTCTTCCCCTTCTCTACCTCCTCCCTCAGAGCAGCACAGCGGGACAGGGAATGGGGGTTGCAGTCAGTTCATCACACACTGTCTCTGCTGCTCCTTCCTCCTCAGGGAGAGGACTCCTCACACTCTTCCCTTGCTCCAGCATAGGGCCCTCCCAGCAGAGACGGTCCTCCATGAAGTTCTCCAATGTGAGTCCTTCCCACAGGCTGCAGTTCTTCATGAGCTGCTTGAGAATGGGTCCCCCATGGGGTCACAAATCCCGCCAGCAAACCCACTCCTGCATGGGCTCTCTCTCCACAGGTCCTGCCAGAAATCTGCTCCAGCACAGGCTGTCCACAGGGTCACAGCCTCACTGTTTCATTACTTCTAAAGCTTTTGGTCATCTTCTCCAACAGTAATACATCTAAAATGAAGAAATAAAATGTAATATCCTTGTATAGTAGCAGTGGCCTCAGTGAACTATAAAAATTAAATTCTCTGTGGTCAGACTCCTTTGACCTAACTGATCCAGCCTGAGAGGCGTTAAGCTTCATGCTTTCTTCCTTGCCAAGGACATTTTCCTCATTTGTTGCAGACATTTGAATGTAGAAGAATGCAAATAGAGATAGCATCATGCCCTTTACTCGGAGTCAAGAGTAACACTTAGTGCAGAAACAGCATCTTTCTAGCTATGGAGATACAGCTGCACAAATAAACACTACTCTTGCACAGACCCAACAGCAGACATGTGATGATATGCCAGAGTACTTGCCACAAGATTTGCACAGAAGAGACACCAGTCTGACACCAGCACCGGTCTCTGTGCATGTTTTCAGATCCACCTTATTAATAACATCCAGAAAGTATCCATGAATGCATCTTTTACCCTCCCACCTGAAGAGAATGGTGTAAAACTTCCAGGGAATGTAGTTTACCATGTCTGGATACATGCTGCAAAGGAAAGACATAGAGCAGGGATAACATACCTGATTCTTCTTTTTCTTGCAATATGAGCCAAATGAAAATCAGGCTTGTTGTGTTTTGAGGAATGAACTCTCTAAAAATGAATATTCCTAACATTTCAGGATAAATGTGTTCACATCCAGGGAGAATTAAAATAATAGCTATTACCAGTTATATTTTTATTTCAGATTTGGAAGTAGCAATTAAAATAAGATAAATATATCAACAGGCAAACACAAGCAGCACTGTTTCAGACTAATACCATGTATACATAGGTCAGCACTTCATTTGTAGACTTCTAGAGTACACTGCAGATTTATTGCTTGAAAGGAGAAAAAAAGCCAGAGTACCTGAATAAGGAATCAACAGCCAAAACATCGTTAAATACAAAGGTGTGAACAGTTTAATAAATATTTCTGATTAGTACTTGGAAAGAAGCAAGGAGATACTGTGTTACATTGAATGCTGAAATACTTTTCATTATATTAATAATTAAGGAAATTTTTAATCGCCTCTGTGGATGGTGGAGAAATAAGGTAAGCTAAGGACACACAGATAGACTACCCATAGCAGCAAAAGCGTTGGCTGAGGAGACAGCAAGTTTACTGATGCTTATTTTTAGTAAAGTTTGGAATATTGGGCAAGTTTCTGGCCAGAACTAGCAGTTTATTCAGTAGATCTGAACCAGATTGACCCATGAATTACTTCCATCTGGGCCAGTGCACTTTCTCAGGAAAGGAAAGAGAACTCATGTTGTCAAGCATCGTCAGGTTCCCAAGCAGCCAACACTCCCCAGGTAAATACATGCCAAACTGCAAGAGTGACAAAATGTGCTGTTGCTGTCTAAAGGGGGCTTGGTCTAGGGGGTGACGACCGCTGGTATAGAATTCTCTACTGAGAAAGCCCAGATGCAGCCCTTGCAGCAGCTGAAGCTGGAACAGATAAAATTTATTAGCTTTATCCAAGCACTGTGCAGTCGGTCTGTAAGACTGTTGGTCTGGTCATCAAGTCTGTAAAAGCATAAAGAATTAAAATTATCTCATAAAGAATTAGGGAGAAAGTATATAAAGAACACGAGTCAGCACAATCTTATGGAAACAAGATTTTGTCAAACAAATGTGATATCTTTGGAAGACGTTTCATTTACAGTGGATAAAGGCATAATAGAGTTACCATATAGGCTGAAGCAAGACATTCATCTGAGTGCTGTACAATAGTCTGATTAAAAAATGAGGAGTAGACACAGCAATCTGATGCATAAACTTAATGGATTAAAATGTATACATTTAATGGATGACAAAACACCATTCTCAAGGGGGAATCATCATAAAATAGATGTATTTCTAGCATTTACAGAGTTTGATAGTAGACTGAAAGCTCTCAGTACTTCAGTGATGACAACCACATAAAGGCAATTCAACAATATTTACAGATGACACAGAGCTGACAAAGTAGTAAATACTGACAAGGAGAGAGGAATCAGAGATTGCTATAAATTGCTTGACAAACAAAACTTGCTTAAGCACAAAGTTTCAGTATAGTAAATGTAAAGTAATAGATTTATAACAGGAACAGCATTCTGTGTCCTAGAAAGCAGCATATTGTTAGCATGTAGCATTACTTCTGCAAAATCAGAACATTAACGAGATGACAGTAGAGTAATATATCTACTTGTGATTCCCATAAGTTTAGAAGGCTGGTAGAAATGAGATAATGCCGAGAACAGCATAGAAAAATTAATGAAGGATTGGAGAAAGTACTTATGCCTTTAAAATTAAAAAGGAAGATGTCGATATTTATTTGCAAGGTATATCTTTCTTTACAGGGGGAAACTACCGGTCACTAAACAGCTCTATAATCTAGTGAAGAAAGGCATAATAAAACCAACTATTGAAAAAACAAATTCAAACTAAAAAATAAGCATTATTTCCTGTGACAGTGATTAAACCATGAAATCAATTACCAAGGGTAATACTGCCACTTCTGGCTCTTGTTATCCTTAGACAAGACTTCCTGTCCTTTAAGAAGAAAAGTTATAGCTAAATATATTGGGATGAACTCAGCATGCAGGTAACTTTTTTAACAAGTCAGCCTCATTCAAAAAAACAGCAATTCAGATAATGCATTGTCCCTTCTGCAATAAATGATGACTGTCTTAAGGTCATTCTGCACAAAATCATTTCTTTTTGCCTTCCTTTGTGGTAGATAGCATCTTAGTTCCTGTCCAGTGCATTGGGTATATAGTACAGCCTTTCCCTCAATATTGTATAGTTAAGTTTTTAATGCCTGTTGTGGTGCTGATGCCTCCTTCTACTACTCCATTTAGTTTACTATTGAAAGGAGAACCAGTCCTTGAAATTGCCTGCACTGAAACACTTGTCCCTCCCAGGGCAATCTGGTTATGTTTCATGGCTCTGTGTTCAAAGATAGTGAGCAGCTTGATAGAATCTACAAATGCATTTCTCCTTTTAGCAGTTCTCTTCTTTAGCCTGACCATTATTATGCTAACAACCCATAGTTATCAGCTCCAGCATTCGTTGCTCATTTTAATCAGTTCTGGTGGTTTTAATACTGTCCTGGTTTGAGCGACGCAGAACTAATTTCTCTTGTAATGCTTGGGAAAACTGCACTTTTAGGATCTCAATGTTTTCAAGCTCGCCAGGTGCAGGGATGAGGAGGAGTGAGACCCGGGCACTTGATCCACGCTGGTCAACAGGATTATTTCATACCATGAACATCATATCAATATAAATTAGAAAGTTTGCTATCTAGTGCTCTTTCTCGCTCTCCCTTGACAGCGGCGGTCCAGAGAACTTCTTGC
>VXBO01006118.1:5201-31079 GCA_013400135.1 Rhinoptilus africanus | reverse complement strand
ATGATTTCAGAGACCTTTTCCTCACACTCTGTTTTAGGCTAAGACACCTTAGGAGACAATTTTTTCACAGAAAAGCTATACTGCATTTCTGTAACAGTCAAGTTCAGAAGTTTACAGAGAATATGCACTAGAGTTTGGTTGTTAGACGAGAGACATTTTTTCCTTTACATTCTGTATCACGCACTTATCCTCAAATAAAAGTCAATGCCTTACTTGAGTCAAGCATAAAAAATGTGGCAGGACTAAACATTGCGCTTATTAAGCAATTCTTTGGGCAACTGTCACAGAAGCAGTTCCACAGCCTATGTTTACTCTTCCTACTGCTGAGAAAGCCCAGGCTTGACCCNAAAAAGTACAAAAAAAAGTAGTTTTCTGAAGTCATTTTTTTTTTTTTTTTTTCCTAGTTATTAAGTGTCTTGCAGGAATTCCAATTTTGGGTTATAAACAAGGATTCCTAATTGCAGACCTCCTAATTGCAGTTTCACGTTTTACAAATTGCTTTCTTAGCTCTTTTGTAAAAGACATAGGCCACATACTACACAAATGTGGCTTCAGAGAAATCAACAGCACAACCATTATGAGATCATGTTGCTTTCATGCGAAACTAGACGTCTATTCCCTTATGAAACATGCTTGTCTTCTTTAAAAACAGAGATATGAAAATCTCAGATAAAAGTGAAAGGACTGGGTGACCAAAAAAGATCACGTGCACCTTTACGCTTTGCCTTTATGAAACTGAGCATATTTTCTAGATGGATACTGCAGCTTCCAGAAAGAGGAAGAGAGGCTCAAGCAGTAAATCAGTCCACTGAGAAGGTAGCTATAACGTACCTTCACAGAAAAAGGCAAACCATGGTCAGCAGATCAGAAGTTAAACTAAGAAATTTTCAAAGCGTAAGTAAGATAGTTTTAATATTGAGGGCTACTTAACCTTTGAGAAAACAGTAGTAAATTAAAATTACTTCATACATTTACATGGCTTTAAAAACATCACACTAGTTATGTTACAAATTAAGCTGAAGAGTTACAGGCTCTTATTACACTGATAGTCAGGGAGTGATCAAAAGATCATTTATTACCAGCATTTTAATCGTATAGTATACAAGGGTGAAGACAGGAAGGGAGGGAGATGAAGAATTCCCTAGGTCAAATACTGTTAAATACTTTACAGTTTTAGTAAAAGTTTTATCTTGTATTTTGCTTTATAGCTAGTAGGATTATTTCCATCTCTTGCTGGTGGTGACCTCATGTTTTGCATCAAACTTTATTTGGTAAACAATCACAAAAAATTGATACAATAATTACTGGATTCAAATGCCAAAAGTGACAAAACTAACAACCCGGGCGCTGTTCCAAAGTGTAAGTTAGCAAGAGAGGCTTTCTGAACTAAAGTAATGAATTTATTTGAATCTTTGAAGCTAAGAGCACAGCAGCGTTCAGGATCAAGCTGATTTCAGGATACTTTTTAAAGCTTTCTTCCTCCCAAATTTAATAAAAATTAAGAAGTCCTAAGAATGTGTATTCATTTATTTTGAAAAATGAAAAATTGGAAGATAAACCAAGCTACTAATTTACAAAATTGTGTTAGAACATAATCAGAACCTGAGACACTGTTCAAAATTACTTGAATATTTTATGGTGCAAGAGAACAATTTTCATATTGCGGACTGTTTTTAGTTCCTGTATGTTTATTTCTAAAGAGAAGACACAAAAAAGTATTTTCCCATGGCTCTAGCACTTAACTCATTTGATCCGTAGATAACATGCATCTTCCGCCTAAGTGTTATCTACACGCAGACATTAAAGTCTGTGTTAGACAAGCATCTTTGTCAATATGGACTTTTCAACTATTCAAAACTCCTTTAAATGTAAAAGATACTAGCAACCCTGGAACTTTGCCAGGTCAAGCATCTGCAACTACTGAACGCAGCCTACTTTCAATACCAAGCCCTTAAGCTGTTTCCTGAAACAGGATGTATTTGTCTACATAGTGATTGTATATTTATTTTACTACAAAAATGCTTACAAAAAAAAAAAGTAAAATCCCACCCTTCCATACTTTAGGCAACTAGATGTGTATTTCTTTCAGAGACTTAATGCCATGATAGAAATAGCAAAAAAACTCCAACATAAATTGTAAAATCAGTGCATAATTTTAAGAGTAAATAATTCAAAGAATCACTATGAACATGTTTTCTTACCAGATTTTTGCTGCTATACCTTAAAAAAACTAAATAAACAGCAAAATAGCTGTTTCTTTTCCTTGGTGATACACCACCACAAGCACAAAACTTCAGACTTGCAGAATGGCCATTCTAATCTTCTCATAATACACATCAAAACCTCTTAATTTCTTGTTTAAAATGGAACAACTAGAATCAATTTGGTCTAATAAAATAGCAAACCATTCCATAATCAAGACACAGTTTGATTTGTCTCTCAGTTTGCTGAGAATTAAACTAAGAATTTCCTGGTATATGATTTTGAATCTAAGTTTCATTTGTGTATGATTTTAACAAATTAGTATTACTTATTAAAAGGGAAATACCAGCTTATCTTAAAGAAAATAACAACTTTCACACATCACATACCTGTTTAAAGCTACAATTTGCTGCATATAAGTAACACTTTTTGAAGGTCAGATTCTTCTACCTGTTTCATATAATCTCTACATTTAACTCCATATACAGCAGGGATCAGAGTGCTTTCTAGCTGGCAAAGTGTATATCAAGTCAGGCAGATTTATACAAGAAAAAAAAAGAAATCTTAATGTAACCAGTCCTGACTGCTGAAGGAAGCCTGCCCTCTAAACAACTGTCTTAATGGGCTTGTTTGTCTTCAGTGGGAGGAGAATCAGTGTTAATGAAGTACAGCTCTAAGGTAAGTTCTGTTCACTCACTCCTTAGACTGTGTGGATGATGGGAAAAGGGGAGATGGCTTTTAACCCCAAAGTACTTCTCTATCAAGGAGTTTAGGCTGGTATTTCAGCTAGCAAGATAGCAATACACAATTCACAGAGCTGTCACCCATCAACATACGGTAGTACCATTAAAAATGCTTTTTCTAAAATTATTCTATTCAGCCTAAAAGTTTTGGTGTTTTTATTTTTAATCTTCCTTTGCCATGTCTGTTTCTGTATTTCAGCAGTCTTCCACATTTTTCTTAAATGCAATTATTTTTAGCAAGTCTCTCCTGTTGCCACCTCCAACCACATTTAAAAAAGGAATGCTTATTTGAACACACAAACTACACAATCAACAATTGGTTTAAATTGAACAATCCCCTTGCAGATATGCCAGAATATGAAACCTTAGGCTGAGAAAGCAAAACCTGCTTTATTGTCCAGTGAAGAAAAAAAACTCTATAGTGCCTCTCAATACTTCGAGCAGATCACATAATTGGAAAATTAATTTTGATTTTGATAGTTGTCATTATCTTAAACTGAAGTTTGATTTATAAATTTGTAGTCCTTCCTTCTGTATCACAGCTTATGCATGTTTTTAAAGAGGTACACAAATAGACAAATACCAGATTATGAACTATCTTGAACTATTTATTGTCAAAAGATTCCTCATAGTAAACAGGGTCTTGATTTTGTAAGCCTTTTCATATACCTTCTCTGATCTGGGTGCTAAATAATCCCAATGCCACGTTACCAGAACACAGTCAATGACAAGATACATTATACCTTGTCAGCCTTCAAGACAATCACCCAAGATAACAGCATTCAGAAAGACAAGTGAAATTGGTGCACTGAGCTTCACAATTTTTCTAGCACCTACTATCATGTTAGGGAGGAAACGGTTATTTTAAAGGGTCTGGTTTCTGAAAGATTGCTTCAAGTGTTTCGCATAAATATTTAAGTGCTTAGACTCATAACATCAAAAAATCCCCTAACAGATGATGTTGATCCCATTCCTTTGCCACATTTTAGGAAGAATGTCGACTTCCTAAGAAGATGAAGCACAGCTTTTGTAGGTCTTACATGAAGAAGTTTACCCTTGTTTTGCAATATGGTTTTCAAGCATTTAAACAGAATTAGACAGCATGACATAGTTTTCTCCCTCTTAGTTTATTTTTTTTTCATACACATTCCAAAACAATAAGCTGCCAGTCTGCTCTAACATGCAGAATGAGCAGCGTTAGGAAATTAAATTAATTTATTGTACTGCTGGAGGTCCACGGTAAAACCTGCAAAACCAGTCAGCTCCAACGCACAGTATACCAATAATCATTACCACAGAACAGGTGGTAATGTGATGATTACAGGTGTGTAATTAGTGTGCTGAGCAGAGCAGAGCTACATACTGTGAGAAATACTATCAAAAACACATCATGGCACATCTGCACACAGTATTTAGGAAGGGAGGGCCTTTAATGTCATTTCAACATGACTTGGAAAAGAAACTGTGAAATGAAGTCACTGTTATCAATCCTCTTCAGAGCTAGATTCATCTTCCTGGTCAGAGAGCTCAGCAACAGGAAAGCGCAGGATGGCTGCCACCCCTGTCAGCTGGCCAAGCTGCTCTCCAGACACATGAAGGCTGGAGAAAATGCGTACTGTGCCCATGTTCTCCCGTACGCTATCTACCAATTTAACATATCGGGCACGAGTAGCCACATCCTGGTGTCGGAAAAGCTCATCACTGATCAGCAAGGTATCGATGGCCATGGCTTCATTGGCCTTCTCCACATGTTTTAGACCATAAAAAGCCCGGTCAGGCTCATGCTGCAGCATTTTATAGAAGTCATCTAAGGCTTTGACCTCACCAGCTGCCTTAGTGTCAGAGAGGCGGCTAGTTACAGCTGGGTCGCAGAGGGCTTCCTTCAACGCGTATTTATGTCCCGACGAAGAGTGGACCTACAGTAAAAAAAGTCAAAGGTTTGGGGTTTTTTTTAAATAAAAAGGACCGTTTTCTTGATTAGCCAACCACAAACAGCTTCCACTATACATAATCTTCATCTCATTAACTATTCAAGGAAGTTATGTCTTTCTTGAAATCTACAAGAGTCTTTTCTTAAAGGATGTCTCCTGCAACCTATACCAAATCCCTTAAACTGTAGTTTAAGAAGTGCAGGAAAGCTGTTTCTCTTATTCAAACACTGCTGTTGCAGACAGTCCCCAACACAGTGCCACTTGAAACTTTAAAACTTAGGCCTGTTCTTTTAAAGCGTTCAAGAAGAGGAAGACCTCTTAAGACTGCAGACATATAGTGCAAAAGCATCAAGTCTCGCACAACTGTGTATCTGCTCACAAAGCTGCGAAGTACACTAAAGCCTTTCCCACCTACTATTACCACTTTGCTAAAAATGCAAGAGCAGGCTTATTGGATCAATTTGTCTCCTATGGGTTGTGGCCATTAAGTATTGGGATGCATTTCGTAGTCTGCTCCCCTGTTCCCCCCCTGCCCTTTTGCAAGCATTGATTATTTTCATCTATTAAGTGTATCATTAATTGGATCTATTACATGCATCATTAAAAAGATTATCTGAGTACCCTTAAGAAAAGGAAAACTTTTTTTAGGCTCTGAGTGTGCCTACTTCAGTGGAAGGCAAAAAACCCCACCCACTCAATCAATGTGATGGCTAAGGAAAAAATGCTAGGGCCTGCCCAACCTTTAACTATTAACACCACAATTAACTAACCTCTATCATATCCAGGCTTTTTCTTCATTAAAAAGCTTTAGAAAGCTGTTATTATTCATGCATACCATACAGTATAACTGTACTTACATTAACATTACAGCTAAACTATTTTCCAACTTGCACTTCACTCCTGATTGAAGATAAAATATGCCCTTATAGGGAGTTTGAAAGATTTAATGCTTTCTCTGCTCCACATTCAGGCATCCTAAGAAAGAACCATCCCTGTATCTTGCAAAATTACCTTATAGTTTGGGAGGCATAAGAGTAATTCCCTTATGATGCTCAGACAAAAATGTATTGTCTCTAATAAGTTAATCCCTTCCCATCACCCTTGTAATTATTTTCTATTATCACAGACAGCTCTTAAACCTCCTTTTACCCACTCTGGAGACTGTTTATCTCCTTACCTGCAGGAACTTGGACCTGTTCTCCAGCAGAAGCTTGTTGTCAGTCTTGATCGCCTGCTGGAACATGTAGTCACAAAACTGCTCCCGTACGAAACCTGGGCTAGCCACCAGTACACACTTCACCACCTCAAAGTTGATATGCCGCTGGATGGCTTGCACCACTTGCTCGTAAAACCTCTCCAGGGCCCGGTCGTGCTGACTGCAGTTCCCCTTCCGTTTGCGGGGGATGTTCACCTCCACCTTAGCACGGGTAAGCGTCATGCTCGGAGTGACCAGGCAGACGTGAGCCAGCCCTTCCTGCATGACCACGGCTGCCACATCGGCGCTCCAGGCTGGGTCGCAGGCCTGCTCGATGCGCTCCAGCACCACGCTGTCCCACTGCTTCTTCGCCAGGGTGAACTGCCGGTTGGGCTCCAGCTCGATGGTGTGGTAGGCCCCCATCTTGACATACTCGTTCTCTTGGATGTTAGTGCCCTTGACCCGCAGCTGGCAGGCCTGTGAGTCGAAGTCGATGGCCTCCACACAGAGCGTGAGGGTGGTGCGGATGCGGTTGCTGCCCACGCTGCCCGTGGACGACTCGGTCTGCACCTTCCGGATGGTGGAGGCCCGCAGGCTGTCGCCCACCTGCAGCAGGTTGTAGGTGTGCCACATGTCCTCGGGCTCCTCGGGGATCAGCGTCACCTGCCCGGCATTATCCTTCTCCAGGTCCTTCCNGTAAGGAGGCAGCCGCCATGCCCCTGTGTGCCGAGAGGCTGGAGAGGGCTTGAAATTGGTGTGTGCCCCCGCCACAGCCCCTCCGGGGGGTGGGGGGGTTGGTGGGGGGTGAAGGCCGCGCTGGCCCTTCACCTCTAAGCTGTTTACAGCGACGATTCAAACTTCCCAAGGCTTCTAGCACAGCCCCTCACGTTTGAGACCAGAGGAAAAAACCCCGAAAACTGGGTAGTTGTGGAAGGTTATGGCTACAGACCGAGAAAGGTGCGGCCGAGGAGGCGGTTTTCGGGGGGCGGCGGTACCTCAGGCAGGGGGGAGGGGCAGCAGGAAAAACAGGGCGCTCTTAAACCGAACTTCATCTTAGAAGGGTTTTTTTTTTTTGGTTAAACGTGAAAGTTACGCTTCAGCCTATACCAAAACCTGACCTGCTTCCTGATCTGCTAATTCTCAGTCAGAACGAGGCAGTTCTGAGAAGCTTGAAGAGGCAGGTATGCGTGTTTCAAAGGGAGTTCGATGTTGACAAATGTAAGTAATACGCCTCAGAAAAAAACCCTTTTAATTAACACAGATTAGTTCACTTATATTTGCACAGAAAAGGGACCTGAAAAATAACTAGGCAGCTCAATCTGCAGCCTAGACTAATCTATCAAGCCAGAAAAAACCATAATGTCATTATGCAAGTACTGTATATTATTTTGAAATTATGTAAGGCAATGAAAATTGCATTTCAGAATGAACGTTGCAAATTTAGAAACAGAAAAAAATTAAAAGCATGGAGGAGTATAGAAAAAATGGTTATATGAAAAATAAGTCAAAAGAACAAAAATACTTGAGAAAGACAAACTGTCAGGGCAAGTGGAACAGATACAGTAAGTTTGGAATGTCTACACACTCAGTCTGGTAACTGAAAAGAAGACATCCTATTAGAGATGAGAAAGGGGCAAATTTAGAATTGTTAGAAGGAAGTTTCTAGTTTCTTTTAGTGATTTCTTTTTTTGAAAAAAAACCTAAAACCAACCCCAAACCCAGTGTGGATTATGGAATTTGCCAATTTGGAAAGGCTTTGGAGTCAAGGATTTAATGAGATAGAAGGCTACTGTGAGCAAAAATTATCCTGTATCTCCAATTACACTCTACCTATAAATTTCTCTCAAGTATGCAGGACTAGTCAGTTTTTGTGACAGGACACTGAACTCGGATCTGGCCCAGTAATGTGTGTTCCTTGTTTCTGAGCTTGATACTAATGTAAAAACAACTTTATCAGATATTACATAATAGGATTTATTTATGAGACCTCAGAGTCTCTTCCTGTGAGTACACATGCTTAACTCTGTTAGCATGAATAGTTTCACAGAAGGAAGCTGGACCACCCAAGGGAATATAACATAAGCACACATGTAAATAACTGTTTGTTTAACTTGGGCTAGCACATACTCATAATTCTCTATTAATGTTTTGTGGCTGAAGTGTGCATTCAGCTTTTCTTTAGGAGTTCCTCTCACTTATCTATGTAAATGCTGCATGGTGAATTTATGGTGAACTTTTTTCTTTATGTTCTTTGCAATTATAAAGTTGACCTCATGCTATTCTTTCAAGAAAAATTAGTCGTAGTGCATATTTACCTTCCACATTAATATTTAATTTTTATTCTTTTGCTGCTGTGTATTTACAAACTTTACTCTGCTTGTTGGTTCCAGTCTAATTATTATAAGCAGCGTCACATCCCTGGAGATGCAATATATTTTACATAAAGGTTTGCAAGTTGTATTCAGTACCATCCAGTAGAAAATAAGCATTCACTTCATGAAGGAGGTCACTTGCTGCATTAAAAAAAAAACCCAAACAAAACCCAACCCAAACCAAAGAGCAACCACCCTGAAACAAAGTTGTCACTCAACATGTTAACTGTTGTATAAAGAGAGGTGTCGAGATGCACTGAAGTCCTTTCTCAAACAAAAAAATAATGATTGGCAACTGTAAACTTCAATGGTGTATCCACAATTAGCAAGACCATTGTCAACTTATAAAGGAAAACACTTACTGGTGATGATACTTTGCCTGCTCTGGTAGAAAGTAAGTACTGGGTATTGTTATTCGGTTGAATATGGCAAAGAATGAGCAGTAGAAGAAAAACATTTCCAAAAATTTAAGAACCATATAATGGCAACTTTGTAAGTTCATACTAATTTTACTGATGTCTGGGAGACAGATGAATTTGACCTTGGTAGAGCCAAAAAAAGTGGATACTTTTAACTCTACGTACAGTTTTAACATAAGAGTTCAAAATTATGTGGTCTGTTTTCAGTCCTGTTAAACATTACATGTGGAACCCGACAGTTCTCACCATTTATCACTTTCAAAACCCAATTTTGTATATACTAATAATTGCAGCAGTTTGGCATCCATTTCCAGACCTTTTTAAGCACAGTACAAGACAAAAATGATGATAGCGTATATTCATAGGGATTTTGAAGCTGTGCTGTATTTGTAAGATTATTACTTTGCAAATATTTGCCCTACATCTTCAAGTCCTGATCAGCTGCTTTGTGAAGGTAGGTTGTGTACAGATTTTAGACAAGGAGAGGTCTAGTTCGTAGGAAACCCCCTCTTCCCCTTATCATAGGCATTTTAGCTAGAATTCGTGCAAACAGGCTCAAGTCCTGGGTAAGAAAAATCGGTGGGAAAGAATCTCAAAGATAGGGGGAAATCCGCTGAGAAGTGTTGGATGTTATTGTTGCAAGAGCAAAGGAAGATAAAAGATAAAGATGGAGAGAAAAACTGGGGAAAATGTATTTTTTCATGTTTTCCTTTTATCCTGTGTCTGTCCTGCCTTTGCAGGCTCTGGACAGAGACCACTTCATTTTTTGCATACAGTTCTGTCTTTATGATTGCTGGTCTTTTATAAAGATGAATACTCTTAATCAGTACCAACAACATGATCATCTCTGATGCGGAGAGAATTCCAGGAGGGTGCAGACTACACGTAATACCATAAGTGAACAAGCATTAAAAAGTAATGGAACCCTTTGGATTGATTTCTTCCTTTCTCTTCTGTTGAAATATAGAGCTGGAGAAAACTTCGGTAGCTGCCTAGTCAACTGCTTACACTGAGGCCAGGTGAAGTAAACCTCAGCCATCCCTCACAGATGTTTATCCAACTTCATCAAAACTTTCAGTGAAGGAGATTACACAAGGGTGGGGGTTTTTGGTAGCCTGTTCTAGCAGTTTATTACCTGAAGAGTAAGAAAGTTCTTCTGAATATTCCCTAAGTTTTTTGCATAGCAAGTTATGTTGATTTTCTCTTGTCCTTTGCGGACATGGAGAACCAACTATTCATCAATCTCTTTATAAACCAACATATACAATACAGAAAATCGTGATTGAGTGCTCTCACAAAACAAAAACATTGACATTTGTAAGGATAGTCTCACTAATAATTCTTTGGTAAAAACATAAATTTGAAATGCTCAACTCTTTGCCCCTACTTTTCTCTGTTCTAGATAAACAAGCCTAATTCATTCAGTCCTCCTTCATAGATCATTGTCCTCAGCCCTTATCAGGCTTGTCACTTCTCTGCACGGTTCTGCCTGTTTGCATCTGTCAGACTTCCTGGACTCAAGGTTCTCAGAGGCCTCACCAACTTGAATTTTAAAAAAAAAAGCAACCTGCGATAAAATACAAACATACACCTCTGTGCACTGCCTTTATCCTAGGCGTGCTCATTTTGTTTGCTAATGCGTGCCAGATTATTTGCGTTTTTTTTTTAATTTTTAAGGAAGAAGAGCATGTAATTAATTTGCATTTATTTTTTATTTCACTGTAATTCTAAAGCTCCTGGTCCTTATTTTTATGACATTTTGATTAGGTAGGACTGCTTCTCTTACTTATGTGGAAGAATTTGAATCCCATTCCTGGTATCTGTAATGCCTTCTCTTACTTCTAAAACCTATTCCATTTCACACCAACTTTAAAAAACAAAAAACCACACCAAAAACTAGTAATCCCCTGACAGATCTGGATGGGACCCACCCTTGAGATGTCTTCCTATCTGACAATAAGCTTTTTTTTTTTTTGTCATTACTGATGACTTATCTGTCAGTAGCAGTACCAGCGGCAACTCTGCAACCCTGAAAGGGAAGTTGTGGCACGCTAAATTGTTGCCACTTTACAAAGCCTCCTTCTGTGAAGGAACACAAACAAAAGCATGTTTTGGCCAATATCATGTAATAAAGACACCTATGAGCAAGGGATAAACAGCGCACGCCAAAGTACTGCATTCAGATTTTCACGTTTTTCTGTGTCCTTTCTTGCACAGTAAGTACGGAGTGAAGAGGGAAAAACCCTCGTCTTGCCTTTTCCCCACTTGCTGCCGCCTGCGTTTTGACAATTCTTGTGAAACTGAGTTCTTCCTCTGCCCCGCGCCAGGTCTGCTGTGTGTGCTGGCTGCCAGCGCAAGAGCTGCTCGGGAGTGCGGCGTCAAAGTCTGCAAGCACACGCGTCCCAGCATTGCCTTACCCTCTTCCCCACTTCTTGGATTCCCCTCGCTTCAGGTCCAAGATGTTACTACAGGCTGACTAGCTAGGGGGATAGTGTTACTTGCTGTATTTGCTTTACCAGAAAAGCAACTAATTCCCTAACAATAAATGAAACCCTAAAAGGAAATATTACATATTCCGTCTCCGGATGAACTCATCTGTCTGAAGTTAGTTGTGTGCAGTTAACCTCTTCCTCACTTCCCTTTTACCACTGAGAACATCTGAAAGCTTAACGGAGGAGAACACAGAACTACCCTAGTTTAAAAAAAAAACACAACCCAAACCAACCAAGCAAAAAAAAAAAACCACAAAAGAAAAAGTTGCCAGGTGCACCTCTTTTCCCAAGACCGATTCAATTATAGTATTTTTTCTCACCCATTCATCCTTATCTAGCAGCCTTCCCCCAACCCCAACCCGCCCTCCCCGCCTCCCAGTTCTGAGATTGGGTTTGGGGTTACGGTTCCCAGAGAGAGGCAAATCGAAGTCCCTGACGGGGTCCCGCTGGAGGGCAGGCAGCTCCGGGCAGGGCATTCCCGGGCCAGGGATCGGGGAGGGGAGCACGCCGTCCCTCGGGTGCCAGCCCCCAGCGGCTTCACCCCCCTCCCGCAGCAAGCAGAGCTGCTTTGGGGACCCCGGCTCTTCAAAGCGAGACAGAAAGGGGGGCTTTTCCTCACCTGTCAGTATCCAGTAGGAAGCAGCCATGCCTGGGCTCCTGCGATGCCGGGGCCGGGAGCCCGGGGCGAGGGCAGGGTGTTGGGGGGACGGGTGCTGCCCTGCGCTGCGCTGCGCTGCGCTGCCGGCGGAGCTCAGCGCGCTGCGCCGCCCGCCCGCCCCGCAGCCGAGTTAGGCATTTCCTGTTTGTTATTCAGCCTTTACGTTGTTTCTTCGCATCAAGAAGAACTTAGCTTCCTCCCCGCAGCACGCAGCTTTCCTCCCACCTCCCCCCAAAGACCTCTGAGCTTTGGAAACCTCCCCGTAGAACTAGCCCAGAGCGAAGATGTACAAATAAAGCCAAATTTTTCCCACCCCCAAGCGTCCGGCTATAGCCCTCGGAAAGCGCAGCAGACCTTAAAGGGACATCTGCCCGCTCATAATTAATTTATAAGTGTCTCCCGACAGCCAGCCCCCCTTCCACTCTGGCAGGAGAGAGCTGGGCATGCTCCACGGCCACCTCTTTCGACCTTCTTAGCAGGAGAAACACATTGTTGAGGTAGGGGGTGTGTGCTTGGCTAGTCAAGTTTAGTTTCTCTTACATCACGCCTTAAAAACGTACTCTGTGGCCGTTATTTGCCTGCAGGAGGAAACCAGCCACCCCCTCCCCATTCTCAGCAGCTCTGGGGACGCAGTAACTCTCCTCGAGTCTTTGCATCTCTCAGTGTTTTGCTGCGTAGAGGAAATAACCAGACAACTGCCTTTGCCCTCGTCTACCAAACGTTTGCATGGCATCCCCTCCCCCTCTTTCCCTGCCCCCTGAATGACTTCATTAATAAATAACCGAATAAATCGCAAGGGTAATCATCAGCCAGATTCAGGCCTGTGAATAGGGATTTTCAGCTTTCATTGAACACTCAGTAAAAGAGTAGCTTACAGAACTTTTTGTGTTTTCCAGAGTGATGCTCACGTGGAGTGACACCCCTTCAGCAGTGTATGAGTTCTCACACTGGACCTGGTGAAAAATCATTTTGTCGTTCATAAAACAAGAGAACCTATGGTCCCTCAAGCAAGAAAAAGATAAATCAAAATACTATCTAAGGATTTGGAGATTTTGGTGCTACTAGAAAAATCTCCCATTTTTTCTTTGAATTGGAGCAAAGAATTTGGGAAGTGGAAGTTAGTGGAATTTTTCTAAGTTCCTCTGAGACTAATAAACTACAGCTGTTAATCATCACTATAATAATTAAATACATCTTCCAACTTCTGTCTCAATTTTATGAGAACACTTTGGGTGCACCTTTACTTGTAGATCTGTGGAAATTTTAGAAAACTGCTCAATTTCAAAACTGGGTTTCAGAGAAAAGATCCTCATTCAGTAATAATTTATTAATATGCTTGTCTTTACATGTTATAAAATATGTTTAATTACCACAGTGGGACTACTCAAAGTGGATGAAATTAAGCACATGTGTAACTTTTGCTGAATGAGGATCTGAGCTCTGCTGGCACCAGTTTAAAAGACTAGACACATTTTTCCAGTTAAAGGTTTTATACATAAAATTAAAGGAAACCAAAATGGCATTCAAATCAAAAGAAGACTGAGATTTGAAAAAAGCTGTAATTTCATTTTTTGCAAGTGAGTTGTATTACTATTGCTGGTTTTACTCCAGTTTAAAAAGTGGCAGTAACTTGCTGTGTGTTTTGGTTTTTTGTGTTTATTTTGTTTTGTTTTGTTTTTTAAACAAGTCTTTATATTCCCTTTCTGTCCCTGTACTTCAACTAAATGCACGTGGAGGAGTTGAGCTTGCTTTCAAATCATAGTGAAAGATTTCTTTCTGTGATAAAATTAATACACCAGAAGAAGAAACAGGGAGCCTAAGGACTCAGCAANGACCTGATCAACGCTTATAAATGAAGGGTGGGTGTCAGGAGGATGGGGCCAGGCTCTTTTCGGTAGTGCCCAGTGACAGGACAGGTAATGGGCACAAACTTGAGTATAGGAAGTTCCACCTAAACTTGAGGAGGAACTTCTTTCCCTTGAGGGTGGCAGAGCCCTGGCACAGGCTGCCCAGGGAGGTGATGGAGTCTCCGTCTCTGGAGACATTCAAAACGCGCCTGGACGCATTCCTGTCCAGCCTGCTCTAGGTGACCCTGCTCTGGCAGGGGGGTTAGACTAGATGATCTCCAGAGGTCTCTTCCAACCCTATGATTCTGTGATTCTGTGACTTTCACATGGATTGAAATAATCAGTTCAAACCTGTTTGAAGTATATGTGACATTTGGTATGTATGCAGGGAATGTACATCATGATGGAGAATAATGTTTCTTCAGAATAAAAAGAAACATTCCTAATGTAGGATTATTTCTTATTTCTTCCAAATTATTCTTGCTATTATTATTTACTGATTTGTCTTTTTTTTCATTGTGTCATATGCATCTTGCATCAGGCAATGTCAAGAGGAAGACATTAGAAAAGATGAAATGCTGGACTGAGCTAGCATTTCTTAATAAATTGCACGCATCCAAAAAAGTAAAATACATTACAGACTTACAGACCATTATTTGTTTTGGAATGACAAACTAATTCAGAAAAAGGTGAATTCCTATTGCTTATAGGAGCTTCATTTTTTCACAGTCTTTGTTGCTTTGGGTGCATTCATTCAAGCAACTGTTTATAACATATTGCTGAATACTCTTCTGGAGTTTAAAATTTTATACATCAGTAGTAAGGAACACATGGATATTAGGAAGCCCTAGATGAGGTGTGCTCAGGCTCAGAAATTAAAAAAGTTATTAGGTAACTTCAATATCTGTGTAAAAAATATTATTAGTTTCAGTGGATCTTAATAGTATAGAAAATATAGAAAACCTATAATGATGGATAAAACAAAAAAGGTCAAATTAGTTTAAAGACTATAAATATTTTGCATATTCTTTTATGCCTTTGTAAAGTGTCACAGTATGCTGAGGAAGGATTTTTTTTTTCTAATGCTATAAATTAAACATGATTTGACATTTTGAACTCTGCTTTCCGGTTCAGTTTCAGCAAAATATTTTAGAATACGAGTTATAGAATAAGTATAATAGTAGTCCCATGGAATCTGATAGAAACATTTGTGATTAAAGACTAATTTGAAGACTTCGGAAGATTAGGCTGTGAAAAGACAACAAAAAAGAAAAATATCATTAAGACCCAATTCTTCTCCCTTCAAGAGGGTGTTTTTCCTGCAAAAACCAGTGGAAATATGTTCTGCCCCAAAAGTGAGAGGTGAAGGAACAGGAACCAGAGCTTTTAAAATAGTTTCAAAGGCAGGCAGTCTTCTAATGTCACTATAATGTACATTGAACTCATTTTCCATGGGAATTGTTCTTACACTCTTATAGAGGATATGAGCAATTTTAGTTTATTTTGATTGTTAGGTAAAAAGGATGTCTAACCTATAGCACAAGATGGCAATGAGTAATATAAGACTTTAACTTCAAGTATTCAGAAGCACGCTTAACTTACTTCCATTAAAGGAATAGTATGACAACATCAATAATTGTAAGAGAGATGTATCATGTTTCTGCAACGTTCACTGTCGTTATTACACTGTATTATGCACTGCATGGAAAATACTACAGAGCTTATTCATATAGCTACTAAGTGAGGATTTGTCATTGAAAGTTCTTATTATCATCTTTGATGTTTTCCATCGTACTATGGTGATAATTTACATTTGGGTTTTTTTTCTTACACTTGCTTATCCACAGTCTCCAAGATGTCGATCACCTTGATTGTTCATTTTCATAGTCGCAATTTTTTCCTATGTGATGCTGGGACCATGCTAGAATTAACTTGGCAGAATTTGTGGGGCTGTAATCTTATTTTTATTATGTCTGAGATGCTCAAGGGCTCCTTCTTCAAGTACCAGAGCTAAGACCTTGCAGGATTTGATATGGTTCCAGCAATACTCTATGCATAAATCTTTTCATGTTTTACAGCTCAGCTTTTAGCTGATACTTGATATTCTTGGAGAATGCCCATGTTTCTGCTCCATCTGTATTAACCAGTGGTACAAATGTGCCAAAAATCCTTTTTGCTGTGCAATGGGATCTTAATAAAATTTTTGTTATGCAGCTTGTGTTAGTTTAATTAACGTTGGTATGAAATGTTATGGAAAATGACCTTTGTCTTCTGTGTTCTGTTTGTTCTCTACAATCTTTTATATCAACTTTGCTGGCTATTTTTGGATTATATACCAAGAATCACAGAGTAGTTGTGAACCAAATTAATATACTCTCTGTATTCCTACTGAAATGAAATAATCTGATTTTCCTCCTTAACAGATTTAAAGTATCTCACATCCTCAGTCATGCTGCTTTTCCTTCTGCATTTTTTTCCAGATGGATTTTTTTTCAATATTCATCCTAAATTTGTAGAGATCAAAACTAGCTGTATCACAAAAATACAGGAAGATCATGAGGAGATGAGTTTGTATGGCAGCACTTACTGTTATAAATCTTCCACTAATTTCTCTATGATTGTTGCTTTTATATATATGTAGATGGATTTTTTATTATAATAGAATTCAAGACTTTTGCAGGTGATACCTCTATTCTTTTCATCTTTTCTTATGCTATTTCTGTTTTCTTTGAGTCTTACAATTTAAGTTACAGTTTTGTCTCCTGCAACATGGAGGAGATTTTCTGATTGCTTGTTTACTTATCTATTTATCTATGTCAACAATATATCCTTGAGCTCTGTAGTACATTACCAGACTTTAAAATTAAACTATATCTCTTCAAAATATAGATTACAAATAAGGCTAGAAAAACACAGTCTGATTTATCTGTTCAACTTGAATGAGGTACTGATCTCTCTGGCTTTTTTGTGCTCAAGCACTTTTTCTGGCACAATGAAGTCATTGGAGCTACGGCATTGAGTCTGAGGGGAATGGGACTTGCAACTTCAAGCATAGGGGGATGAAAGAAATAAATTTTATTGTACAAAATCAAGGGTCTGCAGTAGGAACTGCAATGTTTTAATAAGTTTTTGACTAAAGGTACATATAACATGCCAGCTAATGTTGGTCCATCAGGGCATTAGTTCCACTGCATTTTACAGGTGAAGTTATTTGAAATGAGGTCAGAATTTAGAGGCAGTGGATTAGTTGATTCTTATTATCACTTTGTGTTTTCTGCACTCTTCTCACACTTTTTTTTTTTTTACAGTTTCTTAACAATGAAATGTGGGTTTTTCGTTTTTTTGTTTTGTTTTTTTTTTTTTTTAACATACTGCTCCTAGTATTTGCATAACCAATATTGTTTATCGTTCAGATAGATTCCAATTATGAAATTTTATAGAAGAATAACTTATTGAGAGTGTGCTGTGGATGGACACTAATAGATGACAATAATTTATCAAAATAATTACATAATGTGCAGAGTTTTACAATTGCAATGCAGTTGCATTGCATTGCACTGCATTCATTGCCTTCATAGCTGGTCTGAATAATATGATTACTTATTACTATTTGGTTGCAGAAAAAAGGTAGCTGTGACTGCAATAACCATAATGAAAACTCTTAGTTTATTTTTTCTTTCTGTTCTACATAAGCATTAACTGTCCCCTTTTTCCTTGATGCATGCACACATTTCTCTCCCATTTCTATTATTTTGCTCAGTTAGTGCAAAAGCAACATTTAAATACAGATCACTGCCTAGGCTTTCCTTTTAGCTTCATGATTGGGAATAAAATCTTGCTTTTTGCAGGAATGTGAGCCTGGTCATGATGCCAGTAGATATTTTATGGGATACATTAAAACCAAAAAACTACAACAAAACCCACAAACAAAACAAACAAAAAAACCCTAATGCCAAAAACCAAAAAAATCCCGACCCAAACAGAAAAGCACACACATAAGAAATATATCCCTTTAGTGCAGAAGCTTCAGCTTTTGCAGTGATTACCTTTTTTAACTATGTGATTTTAAGACAAATTACAAGTTTACAACAATCCTTCTATAATGAGCAACAAATTGCTACTTTTTTAGTGGATGTTGCAAACCATACTCCTGCTGGGATTACAGTTTCTGGAGGTTGCTATAACTCATTGTTTCATGGATACTACGATAATTTTTTCCAAAATATGTAATCTAAATCCTGCTGCTCCACCTGCCTGCCCATGTGAACAGTTTGGTTTTGTGGTCTTTATTTTATTTTATTTTGTGGTCTTTTAAAACCACTTTATGGTTTTATCATAGTGGTTAGGTTGCTCTGGTCAGAAGGTAGTACTGGGCTTTGTATAGAAGCCCATATTGTGTTTTATTATCTTATGTTGGGTTTCCAGAAGTAAGATGATTATCAAACACATGGGTAAGCCTGAAATCCAACCTCTTTTTCAAGTGTAGGTATTTTAGTGAAAGACATAGACTGAGAGGCATCTCTAGCCACCTCCAGGTGGAATAATGAACCTCTCACCAGAGTGAGGAGCGGAGTGAAGAACCTAGGCCTTTAATAAGGCCAAGTGCCGGGTTCTGCGTTTCAGTCACAACAACCCCAAGCAACGCTACAGGCTTGGGGTAGAGTGGCTGGAGAGCTGCCCAGCAGAAAAGGACCTGGGTGTGCTGGTGGACAGACAGCTGAACATGAGCCAGCAGTGTGCCAAGGTGGCCAAGAAGGCCAAGAGCATCCTGGCCAGTATCAGGAATAGCGTGGCCAGCAGGAGCAGGGAAGTGGTCGTGCCTCTGTACTCGGCACTGGTGAGGCCCCACCTCGAGTGCGGTGTTCAGCTCTGGGCCCCTCTGTACAGGAGGGACACTGAAGTGCTGGAGCGTGTCCAGAGGAGAGCTGCCAAGCTGGTGAGGGGTCTGGGGACCAAGTCATACGAGGAGAGGCTGAGGGAGCTGGGCATGTTTAGTTTGGAGAAGAGGAGGCTGAGGGGAGACCTCACTGCCCTCCACAACTGCCTGAAAGGAGGCTGTAGAGAGGTGGGTGTTGGTCTCTTCTCCCAAGTGAACAATGACAGGACCAGAGGAAATGGTCTAAAGTTTTGGCAGGGGAGGTTTAGATTAGACATTAGGAAGAATTATTTTATTGAAAGAGTGGTCAGGCACTGGGACAGCCTTCCCGGGGAGGCGGTTGAGTCACCATCCCTAGAGGTATTTAAGAAATGTGTAGATTTGGCCCTTCAGGGCATGCTCTAGTGGCAGAGATTGTAGGGGTGGGGTTTTTGTGTGTGTATGGTTGGACTCAATGATCTCAAAGGTTCTTTCCAACCATTCTTTGACTCTATAATGTTACTACATAGGGTCACTCTAAGTCTCAACCTTCTAGAAGTGAGTTATATAGAAGCAGTGAGCCTTTTTTATCCATACAGGCTGAGTTACATAGCTCTTCATGTCATGAGATGTGCTCTCCTCATTTAATGAATGCGTTAACATGTCTGTCCCATGCCTGAATACACATATATATGCCCTTTCAGATGAGTATGATGCAGATATTCCATTGCATTGTGTTTTTGCATACCATGCCTTTTAGATATGATAGGCATGTGTGTGATCATGTGATGAAAGAGGTGCTGCCAGGCCCTCATGAAAGAGAGTGACAAAAGACTATGCTGCCTACTCCATCACCATATCAAACAGCCTTCAAGTAGTCAGGAGGAGGGCCTTAAATGTGACTGAGTTGTTCTGGTGGTCTGGATCCGCTCAGTCACATAGGAATATCCTAAGCATCATACAGAGTGGATAAGGCCCTAGGAGAAGGAACCAGAGACCACCCTTTTATCACCACAACAACAACTTAACCATCTTATCAAAGGACTCAAAAGCTGGGACATTTTCCGTGGGGTATAAGACATTGTGAATCTGTCCAGACTAGGAAGGGAAGTGAATCCAATTAATGCTACAAAGAGTAAGCTGTTACAGAAAAGGCAATGTGCTGGTTTTGGCTGGGACAGAGTTAATTTTCTTCACAGTAGCTAGTATGGGGCTATGTTTTGGATTTGTGCTGAAAAAGTGTTGGTAATACTTTTATCATAGATGTTTTCAGCATTGCTGAGCAGTGCTGACAGAGTGGAGACCTTTCTGCTTCTCACACAGCACAACCAGTGAGTAGGTTGGAGGTGCACAAGAAGTGCGAGGGGACACAGTTGGGACAACTGACACCAACTAACCAGAAAGCTAGTCCATACCATGTCACGTCATGCTCGGCTTATAAAGCTAGGGGAAGAAAAAGGAAGGGGAGGATGTTCACAATCATGGGGTTTGTCTTCCTGAGTAACTGTTACACGTAATGGAACCCTGCTTTCCTGGAGGTGGCTGAACACCTATTAGCTCATGGGAAGTGGTGACTTGGTTCCTTGTTTTGTTTTGCTTGTGTGTGCGGGTTTTGCTTTACTTATTAAGCTGTCTTTGTCTCAACCCATGCATTTTCTCAATTTTACCCTTCTGATTCTCTCCCCCTTTCCACTGGGGGACAGTGAGTGGCTGTGTGGTGCTTAATTGCTGGCTGGGGTTAAACCACGACAAGTGAATACAATCTCTTCTTACACCTGTGCCTTAAAAGAAGTGATGGCAAGTGCATTTTGTGAGGAGACTAATACTATCAATTTGTGCTAAACATACTCTGTGCTTACAGGATCTGCCTCTTTCGGAATATTGAGTGAAAGTATGTCTGGTCTGGAAGTCTGATCCAGACACCAAACTACTTTTGAAGCATAGTTCTAGCCATGCAAAACCAAAATGCTAAATGTCTGGAGAACCTTATGGACTCAAACAGGTTAGCACACAGAGTAGTTATCTCCAAGTTCAGAGAAGAGGTGACAGAATAATTTTTGAATCACAATTTTGCATCTAAGTACCCAGTTTAATTTAAGAATTGCTTTGCTAGTATCAGTGGATCTAGATCATGGAGAAAGCATAGCGTTGGGTTTAATTTAAAGAGACATTTTGTGAAGTATTTTAATCAAATGGTGGCAATATTTGCTGATAAGAAAGTTAAGCAGCTGTGTTCCATTTCTGTAAAATGATCCTTGGGTTTAACAAATATAACTTTAGAACCCATAAATTGTTTAAAGTATATAGTCATAATGAAAGAGGAAGTTCTTCTCTGACAATAGGAGTTTGTGATTATAACTTTTTTTTTAAGTCTGAAAACTCATTTACTGTGAAACACAGCAAAGTTGCTCATGCTGTATTATTCTCCTTTCTAGCTTATCAGCAACAGAGCTATGAATTAATAGAAGCTATACTATAACATGTCACTGTTAAACCATTTATGTGATGTCTAATATTTTCTGTTTGCTGTAAAAGTATAATCTGTAAAAAGAAAGATGCAGATATTTCTCCACTTTGCAGGAAATTGTAACAGGTTTTAGAGAACAGAACTAGCTCAAAACTCAAGGAGCAAAGCAGAAAATTTTCAGAACCGATGGTTATCACTGTCATAAACAGAAATCCCATGGACAAATGTGCAGGACTCTACTGCAGCATAGTGTTGACTCAGATGATATAACATTAGTAGAGGCAGCCTCAGAATGACCTGTGTTTTGTACACAGGCAGAAGTAAAAAAAATCTTATTTCATACACATTTGTAAGGTCTAAGGAAACAATTTTCCTTCATCCTCAAGGTACTCTCCAGTGTAACAAGCATGAAAAATCAACTTGTTTCTCCAGACTATGTAATATGCTTTCTCTTAGAAGAAATTGTGTCACCTTCTTCAAAGATGTTTTGTTAGAGTGTAGCAGAGTCCAGTCATCAGGGGACAACAATGGGATTGTTAAAATAACCAATGTATCTGCCAGAGGCACAGTTAATTTTATTAATAATAGTGTGCTTATTGGTGAGTCAGTGGATATGAGTGTTATGCCTGGATTAATTTGTGTTTACTGTCTATGGAAATCTTGTTTCTCTAATAGGGCTGGGCTCTGAGCCAAGACCTTGGTTCAGGTCAGCACCCTTCACAGGGGCTTTAAAGCTAGCTCAGCAATACAAATAACTCCCTGTGGAGCAATTCAGGAGAACATTCCCCCCAAACTCTGCAGCCAACTAGCCTTTTTGACCTTGTCCAGAACTCACAGGTTTCAGCTTCTTGATTAACTCAGTCTGGCACCATTGTCAAATACCTGTGCACCTAACATGCCTTTATCTGTCTGGGATCTTCAACTGTTTTAGAAGCCTCCCAGGCTCTAATGTAAGGTCTTGTGTCACCAGGATGTAGTTTAGTTTTGAGTCCTAGAAGAACAGCATTTGTTTTCTTTCATGAGTGCTCTCTGAGTGCTCTTATTAAAGTAACATGAATGGTTATATCCTTGGCCATGTTTGTTCTCATTCCCATTTCCTCTTCTGTTTAAGTCTCATGGCCTTTTCTGAAAGCAATTTACTCAGCCAGGGTGGAATACATGTCTCACAGATGTCAAAACTTTATTTCTTCTAAGAACCTCTAAGAGCCTCTGTTCCCAGCTAAGACATTATGGCTGCTGTAAAGCCGATTGAAAAAGCTAGAAGAAAAATATTTGTGGTAGGTCTTTGTGGAGATTTTGAAGATTTCTGCGGAGGAGGTAATTTTTCCTGGTCTAAAGTTGGTATTTCACCAGCTTGTCCACCTGACATTTGCAGCCCACTTTGTAAGGTGATTTGGGGCCAGCCACCACAAAGCTGCAGAAGCTGTATTTTGTAGATTCACAGCACCTTATCATATGTGGTTCCTAGGTTCCTAGATTATTGGTCTGAGAAGGAGCTGAAAACAAAAATCCCAGCTTTCAGGTGTATAACTTCTTGAATGACATGGATACTGGTGTGTGTAGGTGCAAGTAGTCTGCTAGATGGACTATTCCAGTTAGGAAAATAAGGCCTGTGGCAGTATGGAGGTATGGGCTCGTCTGCCTTAAGTGTTTTACTTGTTTCATGGAGAAGGGTAAGAACCGGCTGGTGAATTTGAACAAAGACGAGTTGTACAGCATAAAAATCACCTCTTCACATATATCTGAGTAGATTACACTGTCTGTACTGTAGCGATTCCTATAACTCATTGTCCTAGTTTAAGCAACACAGGATTAATCTTTCAGTAATTTTGCTTTTCAGTAAAGCCTCTTCTAATTCTTGGGAAAATGGCATTTTTAGANCTCCGTCTCTGGAGACATTCAAAACCCGCCTGGACGCGTTCCTGTGTAACCTGCTCTAAGGTGGCCCTGCTCTGGCAGGGGGGTTGGACTAGATGATCTACTAAGGTCCCTTCCAACCCTGTGATTCTATGATTCTATGATTCTATGATTCTACAATGCTGAATTAGCATTGCGTTTCATGTGGGAAACAGCAAAGCTGTGGAGAAGAGAACCTTGAAAAGTCACAGGGTTACTAGTTGTCAAAACAAAGTCACTCAAACTAAAAGAAAAAAAAACTTTGAGACCAATTTTTTTTAATGTTATTAGCCATATATACAATGGCAAAGGAATTTATGCAGCTTAGTACGTAATAGCACTATAAGTGCGTAGTAAGATTTTTTGAAAAGACCAAGCTTTCCAGTTAATGAAACCCAGTTTGCTGTTTGAAATTTTGCACATGGTATCAGCATGTGCTTTTTGTGAACCAATAAAGCTATGAATTAATGTCAAGAATATTCTGAACCTGATGATTTTTTTTGTTTAAGTTACAGCCTTTTCCGAAATTTGTCTGCATACAGAACTTGACTGTCAAACTGGCAAGGGATTTGTTTTGTGAGCCAGATTGATAGTAAATTCATGCATTTAGGAGAATTAAAGTTAGAGTAAGGAGTATAATGATGTGAGACCTATAATGATACAAGCACTGTAATGATAACATATAATAAATCTGGCTTCTTATAATTTTATTTAACCCTTCTTGATACATTATATTAGATTAATTGCTTACATTTATTTAGTACTGTTTGGACTTCAGAGACTATTTTGGTGGGAAAAAAAAGCTTTTAAATTCAGCTAAGTGCTCCATTTTGTAGTTTCTTTAGGCATTCAAGATCCAATATATAATACAATTTTCAGATGTTCCAAGCTACTCATCAGTTTGATTTGATACTTTGTATACCATATTGTCTGTAGTCCTAAGGCACCGTTATTTTATTTTACAAAACTGTATTTACTGCATGTGTTTCAAGACATATTTTATTGACATTCTCCACATCTCCAGGCCTGCAAAAAGTGTAAGAAAACCTGTCACAGTGGATGAAATGTATTTTCAGTGAGATGGTCAAAAATTGATTTCTGAGTGAACAGATTTTAAGGCCAAGGGAATTATCATGGTTTTTTAGTCTGATCTACTGTAGAGCACACAGTTCTGGTTTAATATTCTCTTTAGGTCAGATAAAAGTATGAAATACATTTACATAATATTAGACAAAATACAATTCCACCAGTTTAATAGAGAAATTTAAATTATTTTATCTTAGATCTATCCAACACCCTTTTTCAGCAGAGCTGAGAATTTTCATATGGGGCTTCAACTCAAATCAGTAGGGTTGAAGAAGAAGTTAGAGAACCTAAAAAGGAACAAAAATACAACTGATATCTGTTTATATCCATTTGTTAAAATCCTTTCTCTGAACATTGCCAATTACTTTTGTCTAAGAAGGCAATGGGTAAGATCGACTTAGGTCTATTTTTCAACTTTTTCATGGATTTTAGGAGGCAAGCATCAGCTGGTTTATGACAGCAAATATGTGCTTAAAAGTATAAAAAGGCATGGTATGTTCTTGTTGAAATGCAGCTTTTTACATGAAAATATTACATCCAATCCATAAGCTAGCTCAACATGCTTCATGCTGTTAACAATTGAGTTACAGTAATGACTGTATTTTACCAGTTTTTAGGAGAATTTAAAGGTATAATGGTTGTTTTGGAGTACAAGTGTAAGTTGATTGGATTGGAGTAGGTCTTGTGAAATTTAAGTGGGAAAGTGAGAAGAACTTAAAAGATAAGTTTTGTAATATCTTCAAAATATAAGGAATACTGTGAAGAAAAGGACAAAGCAGTATAATCTTAGTCAGAGTTAAAGAGTTAAGCTATAAATAGTAACATCATTAGTCCTGTGTTTATTATGAACTCAACCTATTTTCCTGTTAACAAACTGTTTTCTATCCACTCCCCAGTATAAAAAAAAAGGTCACAACCAAAACATTAACTTAACCTGTGTTAATGTTTATTAGAGTTCCACATTTACACATGTAAAAGAATCCTATTTAATCATCTGAGGAAATAGATCAACAGACATGCACGTAGTTTTGGGTATTTCTGACACTTTCTCCTGTCATGGCCTCTCATGAGTTCCTAAGAAATGGAGTCTGAACTCCGTAGTCATAGCGTAGTCATAGCATCCAACAGAAAGGATCCTTCTTAGTCCCTGTGAACTAAAATTCTATTTATTTTTTCTTTTATTGGTTTGTTTGAATGATAAAGTTTACTTAGGAATGACAGTTTAAATGATGTTGCAAGAGGAAAACTGTGACCACTTTACCTGAAGAAAGGAAACACAGCTACAAAGAAGTATACACTTTACACTGATAGATGCTACTTGTAGTTCACAAAGAATGTATTAGTACCGCCTGTCTTTCCCTGCAGCTGATCTAAGTCCCGTGAGTAAAATTTTTCTGAGTAAATGGAGATAATCTTTATCTGAACTAGTCATTTTCGGCTTTTATTGTAATCAGTGAAGAGAAAAAGACTTTCCTAGTATGTGAAAGATGTCGTTTTTTAAGAGGTCTAAAAAAGGTTAGATAACTTATGACCTGAAACACCTTTTTTTTCTCTTTATTATTTATAAGGCAGTCGGGTGGATAGCTGAGATATAGAAGTCTACAGTGTACACATATAAACCAAAGAGATTAATCTATGAATGGGAATGAAATCCTTAATTTAGAAAAATCCATGACAAATCTTTTGATGGCCACATTAGGGACAGGATGTCAACA
>VXBO01006117.1:34277-49757 GCA_013400135.1 Rhinoptilus africanus | reverse complement strand
GATTCTATGATTCTATATTCCTAAATCCCATTCTGGCTTCAATTTAGTCAAAATAGATTTTTTCTTTTTTTGCTTTTTAAAATTATTATTATTTTTATTTGTGGATGGTATTAGTTTTTTAAGATACAAACCAGAGATGGATAGAGAGGAAATATTTTTATGTATAACATAGATTGTTATGAAAAACCTTTAACTTCAGGAAAGAAAATTGAAAAAGTTAGATTCTTTTATAAAATCAGAAGGCTAATCCAATAGTTTCTTTCACCTAAAGCTGAGGAATATTATTAGGTTTCAAAACAAATATACACAGATGTGGACAGGTTGAAAAAGGATGGGAGAATTAGCAACTGTAGGAGGGTGAGAAGTTTGCTTGGCAACCCTGGATAGCATAGAAAGTTCCGAGTGATAGCTCAGTGAGTGTAGAGCTGAGATTAAAGAAGTACTTTTCTGCTGTTTTACTTTTGTTCAGAGGCAGAAACATGTCTCTCCTCCCAAGCATATCAGTTTCAAAATTTTCCTTACACATTTGGACTGAAGTGCTTGCTTTCTGAAAACAGCCTATATAGAACATTGTATAAATACATATTCTATCAATTTTAATATAATAAAGCTAAGATTTTGGATTGATAAAGGCAATCCTGTAAGTTAACAAAATAAACCAATTCTAATTTGTTTAGAATGAAAAGGATCATATACTACTTTAACAAAAAATTAATGTTTGGGTCTTCATGACCACACATGGCGAGACTTTTGTTTTCTCTAACACCCAAGGGACTTGACATGCAGTTTCAAAATTCGCTTAAGCTGGTAGTCTGTGCTACTGCCAAAAAAAGGTCTGTGTAACCGAGGGAAGCTCTGCTATTCTTTCGATCTCATCCAGTACATACACATCTATTGTTTGCCATTTGACAGGTCTAGCTATCTATTATCTGAGTCGGCTCAGCTCAATTTCTAGAACACCCACAAGTGGAAGAGAGATGTACAAGGAGGTGACAGGGGTGAAGGAAAACAGAAGATTTTTTCATCAGAAGTGTCATGGTTTTGGCTGGGATGGAGTCTACTTTCTTAGTAGCAGCTGGTATAGTGCTGTGTTTTGGGTTTGGAATGGGAATACTGTTGATAGCACGCTAATGCTTTTGGTTGTTGCTAAGCAGTCAAGGTCTTTTCTGCTCCTCACACCACCCTGCCAGCAAGTAGGCTGGAGGTGCACAAAAAGTTGGAAGGAGACACAGCTGGGACAGCTGACTCCAACTGATCAAAGGAGCAATAAGACATCATGCTCAGTATATAAAACTGTGGAAACAGAAGGAAGTGGGGGATGATCAGAGTTATGGCATTTTGTCTTCCCAAGTAATGCTTATGTGTGATGGAGCCCTGCTTTCCTGGAGATGGCCCTAAGCACCTGTCTGCCGATGGGAAGTAGTGAATGAATTCCTTGTTTTGCTTTGCTTCTGTGTGAGGCTTTTGCTTTACTTATTAAACTGTCTCACTTTTACTTTTCTGATTCTCTCCCCCACTCCCCAGGTGGAGAGTGAGTGAGCAGCTGCATGATCCTAGTTGCTGGCTGGAGTTAAACTATGATAGGAAGGCTCATCCTGTCTTGGAAACCCTACCAAATAGGACTTTGAAAATGAGAATTTCATGAGTAGGAATATAAATATTTCTTACTTCTGTAAGTAGGTATCTGAATAATGAAATTGACTTTTTTCAAAACCATAACTGAAACTCTGGTCACAATAATTAATCCTTACAGGAAATTCCTTATTGGAGTTTCATAAAGCATTTTGGAAATTTACCATTTTATTTACCTAACTATGAAGATGGAAGACTAAATCTAAGATCCAGTTATTTCATTCTCCTTCAGTTTTGTGCGATATGCCTAGTACCAGCCATCCTGACAAAATGCTGCAGTGCTGGTTGAGTACTGACTAACAGGGAAGTCTGATACTTGAAGGATCATCCACACTACTTCCTACAGTAGTCTTCTTTTTTTCTTTTTTTTTCTTTTTTTTCTTGGAAGTCTGCCATCCAGGTATTGACCAGCTTTCATGCAGTTTAGCTTGTAAAAGCTGACAAGATCACAGCCCAAGGTTATATGGCTGCACTTCATATAAATCCTGCAAACTTTAGATGATGCTACAGAACAGCCAACAAGCCTTGTTAACAGGAGCTCATAACGCTCTTTACACCTTGGAGAAGCAGTATACTGATTGAAACACAATTATAAAAATTCATGAGGAAGGATAATATGACATGGTTGAGTGAATGAAAAATAATGGTAATAGTCCTTCCACATTAACAATTACATATATGTAAATGTAGGATTTCATACTTGCTCTACTTTTATGATTTACAAATACTGATGTGAAATTATCATTTGGAGTGACTGAAATCAAGTCTGGTATATTTTTGCATGTTTGCCAGAAAGCATCCAGGTAAGAGAAACCATCAACCTTGTAGCCTCTAGTTACAATAGCTAATTTAAAAACTCTAAATATTATCTTTATATGACTTAGGGTAAGAGTTACATAATGAAGAGAAGGATGACAAGAAACTGCTGGACTGAGTAACACTTCTGTCTTTTTAGGTAGTGAGTAAGAGATTTTGTGGAGAAAGTGCCTACAAATGAAATCTTGCCTTCTGTGTAGCCTAAGCACTTGCAAATAGGATTCTTTTCCCTCAATCCTCTTGTGATACTGGGAGACTAGGCTAATTTTTTAAAGACAAGCTTTGTGGTTTTAGCCACCAGTTCAGAGGTTAAAATTTTCCTTCAGATTATGAGAATCCTAGATTCAGCTCCTTTTCTGCCTGAGGTTTACATATTTCGTACCTGTTGTGAGCATGCCCTTTTCTACAGAATATTTTCTAATATATGGTGAAAAGGAAGAAGGCACAATATATCCTAGTTATACTCAGTCTAAAATAATTTAATATTCTTTCAAATAAATACGAAGAAGTGGATAGGACATTTACAAAGGGAGAGATGAGCACTGCTGGATGATAACTGTAAAAGCACAGAGGAAGGACTCAAACATAGGCAGCATCTACTAAATAAGTTATAGAAATTGCATCTATTCTCTACATGGTGATTGTACTCACATAAAATTATTAACATTTCTAATGGAGGGGCAGTGAGAATCACAATATCATTCAATTTTCTTTTGAAGAAGAGATCTTGACCCATTCATCAAGGCATATTCATGGGCAGATCTGCTGGAAATTTTTCTGTTGGAAACCGAGGCAGATGTAGGTTCTTCAGCTATTAAAGCAATATTAACACCAGCTCCTGATGTGTTTTAAGAGCTCGGAGATCGTTAGACTGAGTTTTACAGGTGCCACAAGGTTGAGACATACAGCAGGCAATGAATTACCTAGTATAAGAAGGTTAGGCACATGGTGAAAATTTTAATACAAAAACACTTGGTCATTAATACTTTCAAAAAAAATTTTTTTTTAGTTACTGAAATGTTTTTTGTGGTTCTTCTCCAAAACTTGTTGAAGAAGCAGGAAGTTCTCTACAGTTAAATTAGAATGTAGCAAAACTACACCTTCAACGATTGTTATTGGAAGGAAGGAGGCTATATTTTAGAAGTATTTGATTTCAAACAATTCACAAGAGAACATTGTGTATTTACTTAACAATTGTTTAATATGATACATAAATAAATATTCTTCATCACACAAGTCATATTTTGTCCAGCAATAGGAAAAACTGCTTAAGGACAAAAGAGTGAATAATAATGTAAGAGACAGACAGTATGGAAGAATGTTATACAGATTAAAAGTAAAATAGCGTTCCAAAATGCACCTTATATCTGAGCTCGGGCTTGCCACTTCAGACATTTTGCATCAGAAACATTCTTATTTCACAATTTCTCATCAGCTGTGTACTAAGGCATGAAGTGCTCCACTTAATACCACAGCTTACACAAATAAACATGTTTGATTTTGATGAATCCTGCGCTGGCTTTTTGATGAATACTATTGAGACAGCTCATTAAAAACTAGGATTTTTTTCACTTTGGTCACATTACTATCTAGAACAAAGTCAGACTGCTCTGCAAAAAAAAAAAAAAAAAGTTATATAATGACTTGTATTTCACCTCTGCTTATTAAAACAACATCACAGCCATGTACTGCTTTTTCTAAGGGGAGGATTGATGTAGTCATGACAGCCAACGTTGTCTAACAGATATTGTCAGAAGTTTCTCTAGATGCTTTTGTGTTGGAGGTGGGAGAGCTTTAGACAATCAGTGTTTTTCTAAGACTACATCAGTATGCACAAGTGAAAGCAGCGTTGGAATTACTGGTATCAACTATGAACAATCAGGTTTGGGACCAGGAGAATCAGTATAGCCATGGAGATAGTGCTATGCGTAAACTCGCAAACCTTGCAGCTCAGTAAAAATAATGAGGCTACATGGAGGCCTGTACAAATGTGGCTATGCCACTCCTAGTAAGGAATTTTCTTAAGGCTTGTATGAATTATTCTGCTGCATTACATTGTTCGTGCTCTTTGAATTCACGCTTATGTAAAACAAAAGTTTTTATAAACAAGATTCGTCCTTTTTTTTTCACTCTTCCTCTTTACAAATATCATCTGGTATTGCTAAATGTATGTTAAAACACTTTACTGTCTGCCTATATTAATTGTCTATATTTCAGTGTCCTTCTTTACTAGGCTTTAATGGAGAAGGCCTAGGGGGCAGACCAATGTCATTCCTCCCATTTATTGTGTAACAGACAGAGACGTTAAGTGGCTTGTTTGAAAGCTGTGATAAAGGCAGAAACAATACCTCAATCTCTGTCTTATTTACTAGGTCACAGACTTTCCTAGGGAAAGAAAAAAAAGAAGTGATACTTGTATCAGTAAAGATATTCTTAAAATGGACAGTTCCTGATGTCTCTCTTTTGTGGGCAATTTTTTTTCAATAAGTAAAAATTAATTGTTTCACCTCAAAACATCATTTGTGGTGGGTATCACAAGTTAGGAAATATGGTAAAATGAAAAGCTAAGAGATATGTGTAGATATCATGATGGTAATTTCCCAGACCTGAAGATTATTTCACTGTGGTAGTGAGTCACTTAGTTTTCCTTTTATTTGAGTAAGACTTTGAGATCTTTTTTCCTCCTTTGCAAACTTCAGGAATGAATTATAAAGTTCAAAACCATTCAGATATTATCTTCCACCTTTGCTGCTGCTAGTTCTGATAGCTGGTGTGGAACAGAGCATTGAAATAACATCGTAAGCTTATTTACTTCATGGAAAAACAGGCATTGCTCCGCTAGAAAGGTAAGAGAAAGAATCATCTTTATTTGCCTATAACTAACCACACTCAGCAAGGAAAGAAAGNGGACTAGATGACCTTTAATGGTCCCTTCCAACGCAAACCATTCTATGATTCTAAGAATCAGTCCCATCACATCAAATCAAAACAGTTGTACAAGCAATAGTTCATCATATTTTTCAAGTATAAATTTGTGTTTGAAAATTTGTACACATTGTTTTATCCAAATTGCATATTCTGTTTTCTTCTAAAGGCTGAATACAGTGATCACTAATGAGTTATTATCTTGGTTTTCGATATGTGACATGACAAGAATCACAGAAGATTGAAACGTGAAGTGATAGAATACTGTTGGACCAGTTTTGATTTGACTACACTACTGGAAAAAACCTTTCTTCAGTGCAACTGTCTTTCAGAAACATTGCTGTAAGTGTGATGCTTATGTTAGTCAGATTATATATCTTGGATCACTATAATGTTTAAGGAATTTGAACACCAAACACATAACAACTGAATGCTACCCTCAGCTGATGCCTGGTTTTTTTTAAGACTATAACCCAATATAGATGGGTTTTGAAGTGCCCAACACATTTAATAAATGTGCCTGGGGATGTAAGGACAAGAAAGTGAGAACAGAACTGATGCTAGTGTGTGGCTCAGCTCCAAAAATTTAACAAACAAGAATGTTTTTAAGAAAAACAGATAATAACAGTTGAAAAAAAATAATAAAAAATTTAATCTTGTTGGGGTACCTGCCTCAACCACAGTCCTCTGAGAGTACTGTACTGTGGCTTGATATGCACAGATCAGGTTCCAGTACAGTGCTAGAAGTTGCTGGTTTTCACCGGGGGAAGAAAGGCAGCCTTCTACCAGTTAGAGTGTCAATTTGCCAGGGTTGCTTGCCTTTTCAGGTGCAAAGTCCTAGGTTATGGGAGGTGATAACCACCCTAGGAATCTCCCCAAATCCTTCCACACACCCTGCCACCTCAGGGCCACCTCAGGGCACATTTCAGTATCACCTGACCCAAAAGTTGTCTTCTCTTACACCAGGACTCCACAAACCCCATAGTATGCTGGCAGTGTTAATCAACAGTATTAAACAGATCACTTAAGGGTAAACAAGGACCTTGGGAACCTGAGTAATAAAACCATCTGTATCAATTCCAGGTAGGAAGAGGGAGATGTATTCCCTCATCTTCTCCACAAGATAGCTCTCCCAGCACAGCAAGGCCATCTCTGCCAGGGCCAAGTATATAGCCACTATTTGTATTAACATGTTCCCAAAATAAAGAGATAAGCAGTGCAGCCCACAAACCCTGTGACCCACACAAGAACTTGGCACTTAATAACTACCATTGCTATAGCACACTTAATATAAAACTGCCATTGTCTCGTGCCCCATATTGGACACCAAAAAGGGCTGTGGTGGACTGACCCTGGCTAGATGCCAGGTACCCACCAAAGCCGCTCTATCACTCCCCATCCTCAGCTGGAAAGGGGAGAGAAAATATAATGAAAAGCTCGTGGATCCAGAAAAGTATAGGAAGAGATTTGCCAATTGCCTTCACAGGCATGACAGACTTTACTTGGAGACATTAGTTAAATTTATTACCAATCCAATCAGGGTAGGATAATGAGAAATAAAAACAAATCTTAAAAACATCTTCTCCCCACCTTTTCCTTCTTCCTGGGCATAATTTTACTCACTATTTTGTCTGCCTTCTCCCCCCAGCGGTGCAGGGGTATGGGGAATGGGGACTGTGGTCAGTTCATCACACGTTGTCTCTGACAGTCCTTCCTCTTTAGGGGGAGGACTCCTCACACTCTTCCCCTGCTCCAGTGTGGGGTCACTCCCATGGGAGACAGTCCTTCATGAACTTCTCTAATGTGAGTCCTCTCCGTGGGCTGCAGTTCTTCACAAACTGCTCCAGTGTGGGTCCTTTCTAAGAGGGGCAGTCCTTCAGGACAGACTGCTCCAGCGCGGGTCCCCCATGGGGTCACAAGTCCTGCCAGCAAACCTACCCTAGCATGGGCTCCTCTCCCTGTGGGTCTACAGGTCCTGCTAGAAACCTGCTCCAGCATGGGCTTCTCACTGGGTCACATCCTTCTTTGGGCGCATGCCTGCTCTGGTGTGGGGTTCTCCACAGGCTGCAGGTAGATATCTGCTCCGCTGTTAACCTCCATGGGTGACAGTCTGACTCACCATGGTCTTCACCACCTGTGCAGGGGAATCTCTGCTCCAGCACCTGGAGTACCACCTCCTCCTCCTTCAGCACTGACCTTGGTGACTGCAGGGCTGTTTTTCCCACTTTTTTGCCTCACACCTTACGGCCTGTGCATCATTTTGCCCTTACTGAAAGCTGTTTTCCCCAAAGTGCCACTATCTTGGCTGCAGGGCTCAGACATGCCCTGTGGTGGGCTGACTGGAGTCAGCTGCAACCGGCGCAGCCCAGTGCTGGTTTTGGCTGGGCTAAAGTTAATTTTCGCAAGAGTAGCTAGTATGGGGCTATGTTTTGGATTTGTGCTGGAAACTGTGTTGATAAAGCAGGGATGTTTTAGTTATTACTGAGCATTGCTTACGCAGAATCAAGGCCTTTTCTGCTCCTCACACCACCCCGCCAGCAAGTTGGCTGGGGGTGCACAAAAAGTTGGGAAGAGACACATCTGGGACAACTGACCTCAACTGATCAAAGGAATATTCCATACAATATGACATCATGCTCAGTATACAAAGCTGCAGGAAAAAGAGGAAGTGGGGGACAAGTAACCGTTACGTGTGGTGCTTTCCTGAAGATGGCTGAACACCTGTCTGCCGATGGGGATGCAGTGAATGAATTCCTTGGTTTACTTTTCTTGTGCGTGCAGCTTTTGCTTTACTTATTAAACTGTCTTTATCTTAGCCCATGAGATTTATCACTTTTATTTTCCTGATTCTCTCCCCCATACCACCAGGGGGGAGAGTGAGTGAGCAGCTGTGTGGTGCTTAGTTGCTGGGATTAAACCACAACAGACCTTTTTTACTGAAGTGGCGTATGTCGAGATATGTCAATGTCTCAGTTAAATCCTTGTGTGACAATAAAACTGTCTTTCTCTTGTTTCTTTTCCATCCTAGGAAGGGAATGTGTTTATCATGTCGGCAGGATTTTTTTGTGTGTTTGTTCACTTGTTCATTTGTTTGTATAGGTACAGGTGAGAATAGATAGGTTCTTGCTTACAAAGTAAAATGAAAGAAAAAGTTTTTGAGATGAAAATAGAAAATTCCTAAGTAGTGGACAAGTGAATTCACAGGTGAGATTTATCACTGATTTCCCCTTCATGGAAGGATTTACTGGTCTCACAAGGTTTCCTTTGCAATATACTATTTTATTGTTACAGTGGAAAGCAACCTAACAGAGTATTACGGGCTACAAGAAGTCATAATGTCTTAAGCAGGTCAATCACAGAGGACTTTGAATTGCTCTCTATAGTTAGTTAAGAGCAAGTGATGGGTTTCCGCTGACCTACATAGCTAACAGAATTCTGGTGTTTATTTGCAAGTAATTGGAGCTTTTCAGGATGTGTGTCTCAGTTGCTAGAGGGAAAATAAAATAATTAAGTATAAATCTTGTGTCTAGATCTGTGTCCAAAAACACAGACCACAGTAATCTCTTAAGAACATAAGGGGCAGATATTTTGTGTTTGTCTGGTTTTATTACAATGGTTGATACAACTCCTCACAGAACTAAGGGAACGAAAAAGACCACAAGACTGTAAACCAACTTAATAATGCCCTCAGCAGAAGGGATTATCATGGAGAATACAGTCTCTTTCAAATGTAATTCCTACTTGTAGCTATAGCTACCTGACTATCCTGTTGATTTGAAGGAATAACTGGGTTCCAAGAGCACATTGCCAGCTCATGTAGAGCTTCTCATCAACCAACACCTCCAAGTCCTTCTCCTCAGGGCTGCTCTCAAGCCATTCTCTGCCCAGCCTGTACTTGTGCTTGAGATTGCCACGACCCATGTGCAGGAGCTTGCACTTGGCATTCTTGAACTTCATGATATTTGCACGAGCCCACTTCTCAAGCCTGTCCAGCTCCCTCTGGATGACATCCCAGCATGTTGACCGCACCACACAGCTTGGTGTTGTCAGCAGACTTGCTGAGGGCACATTCAATTCCATTGTCCATGTCACCAATAAAGATGTTAAACAGCACCGGTCCCAATACCAACCCCTGAGAAATACCACTCATCACTGATCTCCACTTGGACATCGAGTTGTTGACCGTAACTCTTTGAGTGTGACCATCCAGCCAATTTCTTATCCACTGAGATATCCATCAAATCCATGTCTCTCCAATTCAGAAGCAAGGATGTCTTGCGGGACAGTGTCAAATGCTTTGCATGAGTCTAAGTAGATGATGTCGGTTGCTCTTCATTTGTCCACAAATGCTGTAACCCTGTCGTGGAAGGCCACCAAATTTGTCATGTTGTTTGTCATCAATCAGCTCCTTATATTCCATGCACCTTAGCACAGCTTCCAGGAGCATCTGATCTTGTTGGGCACAGAGGTAGGACTGACTTGCCCGTAGTTCCCTGGGTTTTCCTTTTTTTCTATAGTTTCCTGGGTCTACAGATAGGAGTGAGAAAATGGGCATAATAACAGCAAACCCATGAAAGTCTATATTTAAAGAAATATTATATATTATTTGTTAGGATTAAAGTTAATATTACATTTATGTTCTTTTATTAACTTTCTTCCCCAGTAAAAAGTTGCATTCAATAAAATCTACATATGATTTATTTTTATTTTTATTCTTATCATTCTAATTAAAATGAAAAGGAAAATACGATAGGTCACTCTTTGCTCATTCATGCCTTGAATGGTAGCTGTTGTATGTAATGTGTCTGTCTTTTGAGGATTCCAGAGCTGTTTGGCACAATCAGAATAAGTGACCCTGACATTATCTCCACACTATTGATGTTTTGCGTGGAACTGTAGGCTTTGTGAGAAAACTAAGCAGTGCATAAGTGTGCACAGAAGTTCCTTATAGGATAGTTTTAACACAAAAAATCTTCACAAATGATTTTTAGGCAGCCTTTCATGCTTGTTAAATCTGTTGATTAAGGATCTTAGACACATATTTTGCCAAGAGACTCACAGTCGTCAAAATTAGCTCTTGAAAACTTTGTGGGCTTGGGTTTTGTTGTTGTTGTTGTTTTATTTGGGTTTTTTCCCTCCTCTATTAAAATCTGGCTTTTGGATTGGCTTTAGCAAATGAGCCCTGGCTTGCCTCACTGATTTGGACTTGAAGACTGAATAAAAAGGTTAAGATAAGGAGTAACAGCTTTGAACAGCGATAGATATTCCGAATTCCTTATTAATAAAATGTGAAAAGACTGAATTTCACTCAATGGGAATACATTTCAATTTAATAAAAAAAACCACCCAAACCAAAACAATTTAAAATGTAAGAGAGGTATACTTATGTTATGGTTTAAAAATCATACAAGCTTTGAAATCCTAATAATTTTCTATTACTACCTTATATTTATGATTCTGATATCCTACACATAATTGTTAAAGTTTATGTGGACATAACATTGATTCACACTATCTATCCGACGTGTAGAAAGTTAATTTTGGGAGGAGAAGAAGGAAGAAAAAGAAAGTCAATATCCATTTCTACTGATGGATTCAGATAGCTGTGCCATTTGAATTGTATTTTGGATCTAAGGGGGCCATTCTATGGTACTCATGAAGCTTCCATGCCTCAGTCACTTTCAAAAGTCTCTTTAGTGCTGAAAGAAGTCCTTAAGCTTTACAATCCTGTTAAAGCCTTCATTTTCCACTCAGATTAACCTTTGTACTTTGAATCATTGGGGTATTCATCCTCACTTGAAAGCAGACTGAGGAAGCTATGGAAAGTTAGAGACAGGAGTTCATCGTTTTGAGGTTTGGCTATTTTTTTTAAAAATGTAGGGGAGAAATAAACCTCTCTTTTTGAGCCCTACAAATAAAAATGCCTCATTCTAAGGAAGACACATAAACTATCAAATGTAATGAAATGTTTTTGTTAAATAATAAGCAACAGAAGCATAAAGAAATAAATATTTTTCATAGAGGTAAAATATATACAACTATAAAATCATAAATATACTGGAGAATTATAATATGAATTTGTAAATTGTATGCAAATAGCTTGAAACCAGATCTACAAAGACATAAATAAAGCAACAAGACTGAAAGGTTTATATGTTGGCTTGTTTATAGAGTAGCACAAACATTTTTCTTTTTTAATTGGCAATTAATTTTCGGCAGCCATCTAGGTACTTTCATGTCAAATTACTTTCCCTATACTAAACAAGATTAGGCATCCAAGCAGCAAAGCACTTATGTGAAAAGTGAGAAACTGACTGTCAAGTAGATATTTTCCACATATAACCAATTAAAATGTTTCTTTTGTGATGAATGGATGTTGTAATTCCATGTGTTGTATTTCCACTTTGGTCTGCACACCTGCCTAACTTCCTGGTTCTTAAGTCTGAGGATAGATAAAGGCAATACTGAGTTCTTTTGTTCTTCTTCTTGCTCTTTAACTCCAGGACAAATGTAGTGTACAACCATCTGTTATTGAGGTCTGAGTTATAAATAATATATCCAACCAGTAATGCTGCCCATACATATTTTAGTTCAGATGAATACCCACAATACAGTGGATGAATGCAAGCTTTTTAGCAGGTCATTGCTTTGATGACTTTTTTCTTTTGCCTCACTTCAATGTTTTTTCAAGATATCTCTACGTTTAGAAGTAGAGCCACTGACACATAAGGTATAAAGTAATGTATTATTGATACTCTTCAAATGAATGACATAAAAAGGAAAATATTGATTTTAAGAAGATGTCTCATTTTTCTTATTTCACAGAAGACTGATGCAGGTTCATGTGGCTATCAATATTATTTGAATTAATGCATATTCCTTACTATTGATTGCTTTAACAATGATTGTCATAACTGATTTATGGGCACTTATGCATGTTAAATTTTTAAAAAGGCAAATATCAGATTTGTATATACAGATGGATTGACTTGAATAAACAAGATTGCTAAATGTTAATGACATAGTGTTTGATAGAATTTACATTATAATACATTATGTTCAATATTTTGTTTTTAAAGTGCTAGTGAAAAACCTCAAAGATTTTTTGGAGAAATTTTACAGAAGCACAGATTCTGCTACTCTCATTCATGGTATCTTATTCAACAAGCCATGCCTATGATTTCAGTGGATTTTATTACATATAAATAAAATGAAAAAAGTTAAATGTGTCTTAAAAATCGACGGAAAAATCTACGTGGGTTTCAGTGGGCTTTGTATCAGGCTCAAGGGTTGTCCCTATTCATCTTCAACATAACCAGTAAAAAACGGGTGGGAGGGAAGGAATCCAAAATTTTTCAGAGGACGTGACTGTCTTTAATAGGGAAACAAACCCAGGTTAAAAGGAATGGCCACAACAAAGTAGCTGAGACAAGTATAAGGAATTTAGGATACACAGAAGAAAAATTCTGTATTTCAGAAAAAAATGCCTTGAATTAAAGAGAAGAATCCTGGACAGCACAATACAGTGACTTATACCACCCAAGTGCTCGGGTTCAGTGAAGAAACCATTCTGAGAAACATCTAGAAGGTTTATGAATTTGTCTTGCTGTGTGTATGTCTAAAGGGCAGGCATTGGCTGAAGAAGTTGGGCTGAAGCACCTCAGCTCTCAGGCAAGCACACTAAAGAGAAAAGTAGGGATTCATTTCATGTTAAGTTCAGTATATGTAAACATTGCTAGTTTTCCAAGTCTAGTCAGGTCACCCATACACCATAAATGGAGAAAAACATCCAAAAAGACATTACATCTAATCTTTAAATGGGTTTGCAAGATAGGTGAAGTGGAACATACTTCTGAACAACTTCTTTCTTGCCGCTGACTGGAAAGGGAAACCAAGATCATAGAATCATAGAATCATAGAATCATAGGGTTGGAAGGGACCTCGAAAGATCATCTAGTCCAACCCCCCTGCCAGAGCAGGGTCACCTAGAGCACATCACCCAGGAACACGTCCAGGCGGGTTTTGAATGTCTCCAGTGAAGGAGACTCCACAACCTCTCTGGGCAGCCTGTTCCAGTGCTCTGTCACTCTCACAGTAAAAAAATTCTTCCTGATATCCCTCTTGAATCTCCTATGCTCCAATTTACACCCATTACTCCTTGTCCTATCACTGGTCATCACTGAAAACAACTTCTCTCCATCTTCCTGACACTCCCCCTTTACGTATTTGAAGACATTGATGAGGTCACCCCTCAGTCTNACCCATCGATTTATGGATGTCCAGATTACTCAACTGATCCCTAACCCAATCCTCATCTATCATGGTAAACTCCTCCTCTATCTTGACTTCTTCTGGGGCTATAGGAACCTGGGGCTCGTGGGGAAAGCCTGCAGGAGTAAAGACAGAGGCAAAGAAGGCATTCAGCACCTCTGCCTTCTTTGTATCCTCTGTCACCAGGGCACCCACCTCTGATTATTACTTTAGCCTTGGTATAATATGTGTTAAATACTTCAAATTAAGTGGAATGAATTCCAGGTATTTGGAGAGTACTTATAAACACCCCAGTAAGTAAGACTGTCTGCATTCTGTTAGGACTCAAGGAAATTAAGGATGACTGGAGTCTAAGGCAGAAGCCAGCACAAGAGCCTGCTGCATGTCCAGCAAGCCAGTTTCACCAGGATAGTTACCACATTGGCTTGACACAAGTTAACCAATCTCTCTTTCCTAAGAAATCTTGTACTAAGCAGAGGAAGATTTAAGGAATGCTTTCTTCCATCCAAACCCTAACTGAGAAAATAGCTTTTGAGCTTATCTTTAACCGTGCTGGCATTCCTTCTGACTTGATTTTATCACTTTGTGTTTAAACAAGCATACAGTTACCTTGCTGATTTTTTTTAGTTGGATGTTTTGTTTTGTTTTTTACAGAGACATACAAAAAATGTTTGATCATAGGCAACTGTATGTAATTTTTTAACCATGCATTTTAAAACCCCTTATCTTGAAACACTGAGGGGTAACTATCCTAAAACTAATTGTGATTTACCAGTAAAAATATTTATTGATGATATTAAAACATAAAATGTCCAGACTGCCTTTATATCAAAAACATTTTTGTTTTTATCATGACTATTAATTAATATTACAATATCTCTAATATGTAGTGACTTCAAATTGAGAGTTTAATTGCTTTCCGCTCTTATACAGTTCCAACAAAGCAGCTGATGTGATAATCCTTGAGATGCTTTGAGTTCTGTCACTCTTCTGTGTCTCAGAAATTGATTGGATAGATTGCAAACAGATATAAAATTATTTTTTATTCACAACTTATTTACTATGTAATTGCACAGTAAATACAAGACAATTACAAAAAAAATCACATGCTTGCTTATTTTGATTTAAAAAGTAAGATCCTTTTAGAATCGTATGACAGTTACACTACAAATGCTAAAATATTTCTAATATAATTAAAAGAAAATTAAGTAATGTAGGTTTTATTTAGTAGAAAAACAGACTCCCAAAGACTGTCATCTTATCTCTGGAACTTCCACAGCACTTCATGCTATGATTAAAAAAATTGTACCTCCCTTTATATACACATACAGTACTTCTCCCACACATAGGATAACTTAGTTTTTGCAATGTATTCAAAGTCTGCACCAATAAGAACATAATGTCCATTTGCAAAATGTGTTTAGAAGACAGATTTGAAAGATGTTGGTGTGATTCAAACAACCACTTTGTTTCCCAGGAAACATAGCCTTTTTTTTCCAGCCTCTCATTATGTTTTTGTGGCTACATCTTGGCCAAGGAACCTGAAAGTGTTTCTTGTGCCCCATGGTCATATCACGTAATCACTGAATCAAAGAATCTTCAGAGTTGGAAGGAACCTCTAGAAATCATCTAGTCCAACTCCCCTGCCAAAGCAGGATTGCCCAGAGCACATTACTCATGACGGCATCCAGGCGGGTCTTGAAAATCTCCAGAGAAAGGGACTCCACAACCTCCCTGGGCAGCCTGTTCCAGTGCTCTGTCACCCTCACTGTAAAGAAGTTTTTCCATGTATTTGAACGGAACTTCCTATGTTGCAACTTGTGCCCATTGCCCCTC
>VXBO01006115.1:319122-343930 GCA_013400135.1 Rhinoptilus africanus | reverse complement strand
TGGCTCTCAGAAATACTGGCACAGTCCCCCACAAGAGCAACTACGCCTAGCCACCTCACCAGCAAGCCCAGTACCATCCCCACCCCCCTTCGAATCTAGTTTAAAGCCCTCCCAATGAGCCCAAATAGCTCTTGTCCTAGAACCCTTTTTCCCCTGCAGTATAAGCTATTCCCACCTGTTACCAGCAGGCCTGGCGTGTTGTAAATCAGGCCATGGTTAAAGAACCCAGAGTCCTGCTGGCAGCACCAGGCTCGAGCCAGGCATTAATCTGCTGGCTCCTCCTATTTACCCCCTCATCATTCCCCGCAACTGGGGGAACAGAGGAGAACACAACTTGCGCTCCTGATCCCTCAACCAGCCATCCCAGGGTCTTGAAATCTTTCTTCATTCTTTTAAGAATATCATATGGGTGGGAAGTAACTTTCGCTTACCTTTAGATGTTTACAACATAGACATATAGCTATTCAGGCTTCTTCCATAAGTAACTGTCTATCTATTTAGGTTAAGACTAGTTGCACACAGCAGGCAAAAATTTTCCCCCACCAATCTTCAGAGAAGCCTAGATAATTAACCCAGAAGTAGATGTTTTTACACTGCAAATGTGTAAAAGTTAAGCAAAATAAATCCTGCTTCATAGCTCAGCATTCGCCTATTATCTTTTAGGCCCCCACACAACAATCACCACATAAAACTTAGACAATACTGTAGTTAATAGATACATGCACCTCCCGTAAGGTCATGATACACAAAACTGGGAAAAGTGTTAAACAGGAATATTTGTTTCCAGACTTCTCTTTTGCAAATGGCAGTGATGAAATATTATCTGTATTTCATCCTATGGTCACTTAACCCTCAAAAAAAAAAAAAAAAGTAATTCTTGGATTTAGTAAAGACTCTTTTTAATGTAAAATTAGACCACTGAAGGAGTGGGATAAGGTTAGGGCGGAGGGACAGACACGGCAGCTCTCAAGAATACTACTTTCCCCTTCTGATTAAAAATATTCATTAAGAATTGGAGAAAATCTACATCTCTAGAGGGTTGGGGTTTTTACCATTTTCTTATAACAACTGATATGCAGTAAGAAATCTTCCCAAAATACTAATCTCTTACATTCGGTAGCCATAATTAATAAAATAGTGATATGGAAACGGGTTGGATACTTTTTGTTCAGGCTTTGCAAAATGTCTGCATGGTTGGTGTATTGGTAAATAATGCTAGCAAAGAAATAAAATGTGAAAATGAATGCGCTGAATTGTTATGCTCATTTCCTTTTCAATAAATATGCAGCGATCTTCTTTTATCCCCTGAGACCAGATGTACCACATGTAATGAGATTCTGCAAAGTATCAATATGCACAAACACCACAAAAGGAATCTGGGGTATTCAGTTTGTTCCCGACAAGTAGGATTAATGAGGAATGGATAAATATGTATGTAAAAAGCAAGACTGCATTAAAAGTTGAGTCTTATGGACATGATCAATGTTTAAAAGAGTACTGATGTTCACTATATTGAAGAAATTCTCCCAGAGAAATTTTCACTGGGAGAAAAAAAAAAGTTTTTAAAAATTATTTTGAATAAACCAGGCCAACTGAGAGATGAGCTAAAGTTATTCACTCAGTGTTTCCAGGTAAAGTTTAACCGATTTTTGATTGTTTAGTCAGCAGGTCTCTCTGTTTTCTTCACCAAGTTGAATTGCAAGACGAGTTGCAATTGCAAAACATCCGGTCCCAGACTTCACAGTTCTCAGCTTCTCACCAGTCTGCTGATTCCTTGGTGCTTAAGAAAACAGACTGCAAAAAATACATTAAATGTATGCAAACTACAGCAGTGATCTACTGCATACAGCTATACACGCATCAGTTATGTGGAACAGTTTGTTCTGCACAGTTCACCTCAATTCTGAGATGGTTTTTTACTGAATTAGGTTTTACTGAGCTCCAATGGGAGTATATTTGCAATAAACACTCTGGAACTGTTCTGCACAGACTCTGTTAAATTCCTTGCCACCTACATGGAGTCACAGCCATATGATATATTTTTAATCCCGTCTGGTTCCTCCAAACTACACCATAGATTAATCTCCTCTTTTGGATTAGGAAAATCCTGCACATTGTTATAAATAGATGAGCCATGGTACTTTAAACTCTACATGGTGTCTTTGAAAATGCAACTGACAATATTCTGCTGATTGCACAAGATCATTTTGGTAGGTCTTTCTTAGCTGACAAAAATGTGCATAACAAGGACAACCCAAAAGCTTACGTGAAAAAAAACCCACCTACAAAACTATCCATATTGTGTCAAGTAAGCAACACCCTTCGTTTTACTTCCTAATATCAATAAATGACAATAACCTTGTACGAAAAGGGATGCATTTATTCTGGCTAAGCAATTTGTGCAAAGAATTCTAAGAAGAAGTCAGAAAGAATATCAAAGAATTAAAAATGCATAAATGCTGAATCTTATCCAAGAAGCACAAGCTAACGCGCTTAATGATAATTACATCCTGACTAAAGCTGATGAAACTTTTCACACAAAACTCTTCTCTGTCAATTTTCAGCAGATCCAGTGGCTCCAAAATGTTCAGTTATTACCTGACAGTTGTGGGGTTTTTTTCTTGGAAAGCAATTAAATCCCCAACTGAAAAACAGCCATTCTTGATCACTTCAAAATGTATCCCCTTGAGTATTTTTTTTTTTTACTTTATTTCACTTCTCGTAATTAGATTTGAAAATTTGAAATCAGAATGAAGTACTTTAAACCCTGTCAGAGTGAAATACTTCAAAGAGCCAAAAAACGATGATTTTTTTTCCTATCAGTTAAGCAAAGGAATATTTTTATCTTTTCAGACAGTGACAGTTATTTTGAACTATTTAAATTACTGATAAAGAAACAAATTAATGGTTGTCACCCTCCATAGATAGTCTACCAGAAAACTAATTATTGATATGAAATTCTGATCCCACGAATCCACGGAAATTCTGCCACCAATGGACTACAACAGAACCAAGGGTTTATCCTGGGTATAAGCAGGATTGGGACAAAAGCTTTAAGCAAATCTCAGCTGTCTGGATGAGCTAGATCAGCAGCTTTGTGTTATTAGTAGTTCAAAATAATCCCCAAAACTATCCCCCCACAACTATGAGACAGCCCGGTGAACTTCCATTTTATTGGTTTGGCCTTGCTTACTGGGAACTGTTGAAAATACTTTGAAAATTATCATTGTATGAATTAAGTTATTTATGCTTGCAATATGATATTCTGGGATATCATGAATGTTCAATGGATGCTTTCAGGATCATCATTTATAAATCAAATCATGTTATAAAGCCAACAAATTCCAGAGGGCTTCTATAGCATGACATTTTATACCTAGTAATACCTGAAATCCTGCAGATTTTTTTTGGCCTATATAGGCAACCCTGTTCAATGGGGTGGCACTATGTACATCAGTAGAGCTAAATATGTGATCTTTGCCTGACTGAGGGTCCTTGGAACTGCCAAGACCACAACAGTATTCTAGAGAGGGTTTTCCAGGCAACAGTTTGCTTCAGAAGTTTCTTTTCTCTGGAGACAATAAATTGTTGTGGCTTAACTGACTTATTAAGTAAATTCTTGGATAAAACTCCCATGGTACTGCTGTCTGAACCAGAAGACTACTGTATTTGTCTCTGAGAAAAGTGTTGCATATTGAAAATTGCTCTTTAGAAACTTAAGTCTTAAAGTGTCTGCTCATCTTCACTCATCATCTCTTGGGATCATGTTGCTTGCATGAGAGTTCTCACTGAAAACAGCTTCTAGTCCTCTGGGTTGCAAAGACGGACTTGAAAATAAGAATCCTCTTCATATTCCTCTTGGGATCAGTGTTAAAAATAATTTTCGGGTTTTAATGTTCAAATTAATTTTGACTTCCAGCGGAGCAGGAATTGTTTCCAATTATAAGGGGAAAATAAATGCAGTAGACCTCCAGTTTGGAGATAACAGTTCGGGGAAGTTTCCCGTGTGCGTGTCCTCTGTTCTTACCCACTAATGCAGCAATGAAAGGGCCTTTCCAAGCCCTTTCAGCACTACTCCTGAAGAAGCTCTTTTTTCACATAGGGTAAAATAAGCACTAAATTCCACTCAGTTATGAAGTGTTGTGTTCAAAGTGAGAATACTTCTTCAAAACTGTAGCTTGCACCTGAGAAGAGCTGAGGTGCTCCTTTGACAGATTTTGGGATTTAAATCAGAAGAGCTGGATCTCCAGTTGTTCAACTGAGAAGTCTTAAACTTGTTCTTTGACAAACAGTCATAATAGGTTTGGAAAAATCTATACAGTTTATCAGTAGTAAATACAGTTATGTTTAAAACTGGACATTAAGCAACATACAACTCCATCCTTCTGAGAACAGGTAGTGGTTGCTTAAGGACAGAAAAAAGTATAATTTTCTAAACACAAAGATATTGCTACATTGCATAGGATGCAAGTGGGAAATATAGGAACAATACACAATGCAATACTGTATTTGGGATGCTTTATGCCTGTGACAACTGGATAGTCCAAAATTCATATGTTCCAAATTCTGCTCTTAGCAATACTAGTAAATACTTCTTTCCCTACACTCTTGACTTTTGTGCTGATTAAAACAGAACTGTAATAATATAGTCCAGAACTACTTTCCAGGCAAACTGAGGGAGAGGCAGCCTCCACAATTAACACTGGCCGGTGTCACCAGTGCTCTCATGCCACAGCTGTGAACCTGCAGTGTCCCCCAGCGCATTGTCCTCTCTTGAGTAATTGAGAGAAAAATTCACCTGTTCTAGAAAATGGATACAACCATATGAGCCAGAAGCAGCAAGTGGATCAAAAGTCCAAAACAAGCTTGTCCCCAAGCCAAGCAATGAACAGAGCTGTTACAGCTATGGGATATGTTCCTATAGTTATGATTGTTTTGTGGACCCACTTTTACTTTCTTGCCGTCTTGTAACAGTTACCTGAAAAACCTTAATAGGACAGGTGTGGCAGCTTTAGTCCTGATCCTTTGCCTGGACAATCACAAAAAGTGCTAAACTTGCATTTTGAGCTGTTTGCTTTCTTTGTGTTTTTGTGACGTTTCTGCATCAGGAGTCACCACTCCCAGTCCAGCAGCTATGGGGCCCAGTGTCAAGGGCAGGTACTTGATGGCATTACAGTAGCTTAACGGTATCCCCAGGGAAAGGTTCTATCTGAATCTTGTCACATCAAAGATTTCTAACACAGCTATTGATTCTTTTGAATACCATAAAACCTGGTGAAAACCATTTCATAGAATCATATAGTCATAGAATGGCTTGGGTTGGAAGGGACCCTAAAGATCATCCAGTTCCAACCCCCCTGCCCTGGGCAGGGACACCTCCCACTAGACCAGGCTGCTCAAAGCCCCATCAAGCCTGGCCTTGAACACTTCCAGGGATGGGGCATCCACAACTTCCCTGGGCAACCTGTTGCAGTGTCTCACCATCCTCACAGTACTAAATCTATCCTGGTTCAGTTCAAACTGTTACTCCTTGTCCTATCACTACACTCCCTGATAGTCTCTCTCCAGCTTTCCTGTGATAACACACCTTCTGTGTGTCCATCTTTTCCCCCTTTAGATACTGGAAGGCACTATAAGGTCTATCCAGAGCCTTGTCTTCTCCAGGCTGAACAACCCCAACTCTCTCAGCCTGTCTTAATATGATTTATGTCATTTGTTACCTCTCTATTTTCACCACTCAAAATTATTCTTTGGGATTTGATTGGTTGCCCAGGCCTCTTCACTGTACTTGGGGGTTTTTTCTTCTCCAAAAATATGTAGCTTGACTGTTTGCTGTCTTATTTGTCTTGCGACCAGCATCAGTCCTGTCTGGCAAAACATATTTCATACCACAGAAAGCCAACTGAGTTTCTTTTCATATCTTTAAGTGATCAGGCCCTTCAGTTGATCAAAATCCTCTCTAGGTGATTCAGCACACGGTCCTGTTCCTTACATACTTGTCAACATTCTTGGTCTGCATTTGGAAATGTATTTCCGGATAGTTCCATGCAATTTGCAGTAGGTTTGAATTGGCTGCTCAGTACCTGCCCCGTGCCTACCATACCCCAGTCCATTTCCTTGCTGTCTCCAAAGACAAGACCATAAAAGACAATGTTAAAAATTGGATGTGCAACTGGCTGGAAATTTTTTGATGAAAACCAGAGAGGTCTACCTGTAGAAACTAAATCAGCTTTTGTGATCAGAAAATAGATTTTTTTTCAAAATGAAAAAAAACCAAAAAGAAGGAAGTTATGTGAAACAGTCAAACAAAAGCCTCTGCTCTAAACAAGGGACTTGAGTCTCATTTTCAGCCAGGAGATGTAAAATTGTCTTCATTCACATTGTTTCATGGAAAACTATTAAAAATTTCTTCCTGAAGCAAACAAGAAAATATTGGAAAACTTGAAAATCCTCGGAGGGCAGGAAAACTACTTCTTACCCATCTTCAATAAAGAAAAGGATAAGAGCACTGGCTTATAAATTCAAACTGGAATTTGCAAGCTACACAAATTCTCCAAACTGATGTAATGGATTTCGATAATGCTGAATCATAATCATAATATGCCCACGTTCTTGCAGCAAAAAGGACTATAAATATTTTAAAAATGTGAATCAGATAGCTGTGTAAACTCCAGATGCCAAAATTATAACATCAAGAGGCAGGTGCAACCGGAAGTAGAGTTTGTAGGGAAAAGATAGATAAAAATTAACATTTTTGTTAACAAAATCATCACTGCCTCATCACTGATGCTTGCGTAGTATGTTAAATGCTATGGTTCTGTTTGTTCCAACTGATTCCATTCTTGCGCATTAGCAGGACTTACTCACCTGTTGATCTTTTTTCTTTTCCCAGTATGAAGGAAATTATTATTATTATATCATTCAGCCAGATTACAGCTATTGTGTATGACAATATCTGTTTGTATTCATATTCCTTTGGGTTAGAGAAGACAAGGAGCTTGCAAGCTGGAGAACAGAGAACCAAAAGATCACAGCATCTTGTCATCCGCATCTACAAAGGAATTTTCTCATCCATCTACTGTGGGATGGGGCAAACGCGAAGGAGACTGAATGCCCAGTCTCCTGGTGCAGGCTCATAAATGCCAGCTTTGGAATAGGCTGTGAATGTAAACTGGTGTCCCTTGGTATTTTGATGCTATCTATGATGAAACTCATTTTATCTTGTCATCATCAACAGTATCTATGTTAGCTTGGTTAAATCTATCTGAGATGCTAAATCCCACAGCCCAGCTGCACCATAGATGTACTTTAGCAAGGTGTTTCATGAAGTCACATTTCTCAAGTTTCTTTTCTTTCTGTTTTAAACCTCATCTTACTGCCACATAGTCTCAGCTCCTTCCCTCTCCTCCTGCTGCTCCGTACTTGCATTTCTCATTTCAGTTTTAGATGTAATATGTTGCTAAGCTCTGCTTTGCTGAAACAATTGACCCTTGTGACAGAAATAAATAAGATGCTCATGGGACTTCGATGATCCACATCAGGAATTCTCTTCTGTGTGTTGTGTCCCTCCCAGATAAATAGATCTTGGACAGATTTTCAGAAGTGGTGAACTGACTTAGACGTTCAAGACACAATTTCAAAAATGATGTATGCATTTTTGAGCTCAAGTCAAACTGAAGGTAGGATAAACTTCTGCGCATAGATCAGTGCATGAAAGCACCCTGATCTCCCAAGGAATGTGTACAAATCAGATGTCTCTGATGACAGAGTAGTAAAGAACTGCAGGCATTAATTTGAAGTTATTCAGTTCATGTACAGTCACAGGTTCATTTGCTTTGACGCTTGGCTTCTGAAACTGTACCTTAGGTGCTTTTGAAAATTTTACTTGAAGTGAAATTTCCTACATTCCCATTTGGAATTGAAACTTCCACCTGGAAAACCTTCTTGTTCCTGTAGTGAAGTGGTGAGTTGCACAGGCATATGGCAGCTCTCCAAGCTCTTTCGGTGGTAGTGTTGGTTTTCATATGATTCATTTGAACACCAACACCTTCCTGCCTTGTGACTGTAAATAATGCACTCGTTTGGGGAATGACAAGTCATGAGAAGGCTAGTGACAGCATGAATCAAAAGAGAAAATGGTCATCTCCACAATATTAAGATTTGGGTGTAAGTATTGTAATTGCCTCAGTACAAAGAGATCTACCAATGGATATCAGACTACCATATTTGTCCTGCTTTTTCATGGGAGGCACAGGATCTCATTTACCACCATAGCCACAGAGGGACTACAAAGCCTTCATTCAGGAGAGTTGTGGAACGGATTCCTGTTCGGTCCCTCTGAAACCATTTCTTTGGACTTCACAAAAGGAGCTCAGTAACAGCCGAAAACACTGGCTACTGGGTTGAACGCTGGCTTGGGACCTATTGGCACCTGACTTGGGAACTGTTCCTATTTCTGCAATTAACCACTGTGCGATGTTAAATCGTTTTGTTTCCCTACACCTTAAATTCTCCATCTGTATGACACAGATAACACTCTCAGGCCTGCCAAAAACAAATGCTGAAAAAGAACTAACTGCTTTTTTTTTCCGTCTTATTCAAGGAAAGAAAGGAGATACCAAAGTTTATCTGAATAAGGACCCTTAATAATTTAAAATACTGCTATCTATTTCATGGTATCATTTAGGCAGAAACCCCTGGCAGTTCTGAGGCTGTGACAAAAGCCTAGAAATGCTGGTGGTATTTCACAGAATTGTGCCATTTTGCAGGCATGTTGACTGTTTTTTACTAGGTTATTAGATGTTGCTTCTGATATACAGTAGAGAGTGAACCTATTCAACAGTCCTAATTAAGTGAATGTGTGATATATGGTATTTAAATAAGGCAATCTAAGTTCCTGATTAATCATCCATTAGCAGTAAGTCATCATTATGCAATCTGTTTCTGAAGTCATTGAAACACCGTATTAAGCAGTTATTATGCAATCCTTCCTCAGTGTTTTATGGGTCTGTTACAGTGTTTTATGACAACAACTTAGTGCCGCATCGCAGTTTACATATATACATTAAAGCTGTCATATTAAACTCTTAATTCTTAATTACTATTAAGGTATTAGAATAACAGCCTGGCCAAACTTTAGTTTCCCTGTGAAATCCTTAGATCTGAGAAGTTTTAAGAACTTTGTTTCTCCTCTCTTTATCATAAAATCCTAAAAAAAAATACATTGATTTTCACCTAAACCTTCTTCAGCTACTGCAAAATCCTCAGAGAGTGCTCCAGTGTGGCCCTCACTCAACAAAGCTTCCATGAAAATTTTCCTATGAGAGTCTGGACTGAGTGAATGCTGAACAAAGACCTCAAGGCTTGTCCCAGAGGATTTAGTATCTCCTATGTAACACACAACAAGTTTTGTTGTGCATGGCTTATATTGTTAGATCTGAATAATTCAACCATCTGTGTTAAATAATTAATTTGGGGGAATTATCATGTCAGAGATGTCTTGTATAAAAATTTTTCAAATCTAGTGTGCTATTATATTTAACTTTCATCACATACAATTACTCGCTTGATTTTGTATCCATGGTTTTGTACTTTACATTCCCATTCTCACACAATCCAACTAATAAAACTGCCCACAGTCTTACAGTCCTCGTTTTCATAACTGCTAAAATGTGCTCTTGATGAACCTCCCTCCTCAGCTTCTACAGGGTCCAATATGTATTTTTTCTTTCAAGACAGCACTTAGAAATTACTTCAGCTAAGGACTTTAATTACTACATGAACACCAATTAATTAATGAATCTTTGAAGCAACTTTGGGAGACAGGAATGAATTATGGATAAACGAAGACACAGAAGAATTTTGATTTGCTAAACTTCAATAGCAAATGAGGAGCAGAATGAAGAACAGCACTGTCTGCATCAAGGCTCTGAGTTGTCTTTGCAACTCTCCCAAATACGTATTCTCTGTTTCTGTTACCAATGCTAACTTTTTCCCTGTTCCTTCCATTTTGTGACTTACCACTATTGTCCAAGATACGAGTCTTTCCCTGAAAAGCCTCTCAAAGGCAGCAGTCATCTATTGTTTGTAAGCACATTCCTTCTGGGTCTCCTGAAACCCATCCCAGTAATGAATCTCTTTCATTATAAATTCATAACAAAACATTAACAAACATTCCAGACCTGATTTTCCTAGAAAGAGCTCTTTCCACCACTTCAGGAATGTAAAACTGTTTGAAAGGGACTGCAAACATCCTGCATTTGCATTGCCAAAGCCCAGTTAATGGAGCAAATGAGAGTAAGGCTAACTAGGTATGGAATAAAAATTCTGATACGATAACGGCCTGAAAACCTTCAAGGGCAACATTTTCAGTGACCATGGTGGAAATAGCAAGCTTTCTAAGAGGATTCTATGCAGGTCTGGATTTCAGTTCTTTAGCTAGCTTATTCCTCATGCCTATTTAGCAACCCTTTTGCAGTACAGTCAATGGTTTTTGCACCTTTCAGCCTTTGTTGATGCTAGCTGGAGGTTTCCTAAGAGCATGCATTATTTCTGAGCTATTTTTCATATGAATCCACCTCCCTGCTCCCTCTGAAATTTCCACGGTGGAAGGTTGAAACTGATTTGAGAGATGCTTCTTTTACCGGTGTAGTGATAAATGCTAAGAGAAAGTCTGCAAACAGCAGATATGGATACTTGCTGCCACATTTATAGTTATGCTAAGTAGAATAATGAGCAACATGTTTCAGTCAGTTTTCAATCTATTTTCCCTAAATCTGAGAGTCAAGGAATCTATGAAAAATGTAGTCATCTATAGAGCAAAAAGATGTATTTTAATAACATAATAATACTTAAACAAATAATACACTGAAAAAAAATATTTAATTGCCCCCTCACAGCCATTCAGGCTCTGAAGCCAAGAAAGCTCTTACACACGAATGCTTTGCCAGAGCAATGCAATGTAGTCCATACGCATGTATTTAAATCCTTCTTTAAATAAGCAATCAATGCTTTAAAATATCTGGCTAAAACTAGTAGCTTAAAATTATCACAGTTAAATTCAGGAGACCTACTCTGGTTAGCAATTAAATTCTGTCTGCGTTATGGCTGAAAAAATGCTTTTAAAACAAAACAAAATAATCAGGCCAAACCCATTCAAAATTAACTCAGTTATCAATGAACTCATCAGCATCTCTTCATCTTCTTAGTGTTAAGAAATAACACAGATTTAGGTTTAGGGAATGAGACTCCAACCATATTAGAGCCATACTTGGCCTACTGAAGTGAAGGCCTCAGAATGAATCCAACTAGAATAGTGAAGTATTGAATCAGATTCTGAAGTACATATTCTGCTTTATTCCACGTCCAGATGATTGTGCAGCAGGCATCCACTGCATGAACATGATCCAAAGCAAAGAGAAGGGGAAACAAGCCAACATTTTGCTCTTTGCTTCATTTTAACCTTTCTACAGACCTGTGGAGATGTCTAAATCCACCACAAATCCAGGGCTCTGGGTGTTTTGAAGCCATTAAAAAACAGAAAGCCTGGAGACAATTAATCATTTTTGCTTCCCTACTAGAATCACAGGAAAAAAAAAACAAACAAACTAAAAAACCCAGAAGAGTTGAGCTACTTCTTTGTGAATATATTTTCCTGTTTCGTCTGAAAGTTTTCCAGGAAAATGCTGGCATTCAAGCTGCCAACAGGTTGGATGATGGGCTAATAAAGAGACGCTTGGTCCCCGTGCATGTGGGGCCTGGTGGGATTCAACAGCATCATCACAGACCCCAGAGGTGTAGGGAAAACCTTTAGGGAATTCATCTAAACAGAACTATATGTTTCATTTGTTTCTCTTCTGGGCTCCTACCTAGGAATAAATAGCAGAGAAGTGTGAGATGTACATCATTACTCTTTCAAAGTTTTCTGGCAAATAGGCATCAGCGTATTCAGGAGTCAGCTTCTGAAAAACAGAAATACTGCTCATCTGATGCTATATGTGTGATTTGCACAAACTAAACATCTGATTTAGAGAAAAGCTAAATTTTCCACTTGGGCTGTCTGAGACTTTAAGAAGAACGGTTTATCAAATTTCATACTGATTCACAATAATACTGTTTAATTAGGATTTTAAAGTCTTATCTTTCTAGAGGCTGTTGCACATAGACTCTTTCAGATTCACCTTTGTGATTTTGAAGTGTTGCTATCACCAGCTGTCCACCCCATCTGGATCTAATATATTAGCAGAAATCGTAGAATCATACAATGTTCTGGGTTGGAAGGGACCTTTAAAGGTCATCTAGTCCAACTCCCCCTGCAGTGAGTGAGATCTTCAACTACATGGTCGCTCAGAGCCGCATCCAACCTGACCTTGAATGTTTCCAGGGATGAGGCATTTGCTACCTCTCTGGGCAACATGTTCCAGTGTTTCATCTCCCTCATGGCAAAAAAATTATTCCTTATATCTAGTCTAAATCTACCTTGTTTTAGTTTGAAACCATTACCCCTTCCCCAATTGCAACAGCATCTATTAAAAAATGTGTCCCCATCTTTCTTATAAGCACCCTTTAAGTACTGAAATGCTGCAATAAGGTCTCTTTGGAGCCTTCCCTTCTCCAGGGAAGGAGAGAGTGGAGGTCTGATCTCACTACAGTTCCTCAAGTCAGTAACGTCTGTAAAAACAAAGAGATTGTTTTCTTGAGAAAGACTTTCCTTTCCTACTCAAAGTGAGCAAAAACATTGCCACCTCTTAAGTACTTCTAGCACGCTGCCTTTTTCAAAGCAACCAGCGCATTGAGAAAGTCCTCCTGTACAGAACTGCAATGTCCTCTTCACACCATGTGGCAGACAATTTGGAGGCAGTGCGCTAGGTGCCCTGTACACTTGGCAGCACCGAAAACAAGTCAAGCACAAGAGATGGCCTTCCAGTACCTAAAGGGTACAGGAAAGATGGGCTGGGACTCTTTATCAGGGAGAGTAGTGATAGGACAAAGGATAACAGTTTTGAACTGAAACAGGATGGATTTAGATTAGCTATTAGGAAGAAATTCTTTACTGTGAGGGTCATGAGACACTGGAACAGGTTGCCCAGGGAAGTTGTGGGTGCTTCATCCCTGGAAGTGTTCAAGGCCAGGCTGGATGGGGCTTTGAGCAGCCTGGTCTAGTGTGAGGTGTCCCTGCCCAGGGCAGGGGGTTGGAACCAGATGATCTTTAATGTTCTTTCCAGCCCAAACTGTTCTGTGAGTCTATGATTCTGACAACAATATTTCACAAAAGTCTGATTTGACTATTCTTTGTCTTTGTTCATTTTCCCATCTTGATGAAGCATTCAGTGCTTTACAATAATATTCAGCAGATTTCTTGAAACTATTTCATGCTCTGTGCTTTTTTGCAGATCCGCTACTGGCCTGAAATGTTTATAGTTCTGTGATGTGGATGAGCATTTTTGATGTTGTTAAAAACTTTTGTTGAAGAAAAAAACCCCAGACATTTCATCTTCATCATTTGTTACAATTTTTTATATTATTTTACATGAGCAATCATCTTTCAAAATTTGGTGAAACTTACAGATCATTATATAGCATTTAAGATGCAAAATATACAATGCATGCAAATCTGTTTTCAGTTTTGGCTTGTATATAGTTCAGCATTTTGTGGGAAAAGAAAGGTTTCTGGAAAAGTTATACTAAAATTTATATGTACAGCATTGCAGATATTCCCATGAAAAGAATAGTAAAACTTGAAAAAGCTTGTGGGTTTTTTTAAAATATAATTATTACATGAAAAATTAATGTGAAAAAATCATCTGACTCTGAGCTTTATTCTATATCCAGTTTTAAGAAAGGATTACAAGGAAGTATTTCTAAGCTTGTCAAGTATTACAAGCTTAGAAATAGAGGTCCAGAATATCTACAGTCTATAACCAAGAATGGAGAAAGAGTAAAGTGCCATGATTTACCCATGATTAATCAGGAATGTCTCTGGCAGGCCTATCCTTCCTACTTCTGGCTGTAGTGGTGCCTTGAAAGAGTAGCAGGCAATACATTTCAGTTAATCGTGTGGTATTTCAGAAAGTTCAAACACAATATTTCCTTTTTACACAAACATTCCCAAAAGGAGATGTTTCATAAGCTGGCAGAGACTTCATTATGTTTGAATTTGTTTCTGTAGTACTTCATGATGTGCTTTTTCATCTGACAATTTAAAACAGATAGAAATGCGCAGGCCACAATACACGTAAAGTGAACGGAGCCTTTAAACAATGTTTTTGCCTGTAAAGGAAATAACAGCAACTGAGAGATATAAATCAAATTGTTGATCATGGAAATACTACAGTGAAAGGTAAAACTAACAAGAATAAATAAATGTATAAAGCTGCTTCCATGCAACACCAGCCTCTATTTGCTTGAAAACCAGGAAATAAACAATCTTTTCATAGAGTAAGATGAAAGGCTGTTGCTTTTTGCATTTTATGAACCAAATTAACCATGCCTATACTCCTATCCAAATCATGAAGCTGTAGAGTGCAATTAAAAAAAAAATTACAATATAAAAAAATATTGTGGGCATTAGTGAAAACTCACTGTAAATCGACTGCTGTTTGCTGCTTCTTTAGGTTGATTTCCCAGAACCACACTTCGGGGGGGGGGGAAATCATTTGATAATGTGTACTTGTAGTTTTACCTGCATAAACATCTGTAATTACACTTCTTACAGAGAGGGAAACACAGATGACTGAATGCTATGCCAAAACCCAGAAAAATGATGCAGAATCCCATTTGGGCTATTTGTGTGACCCAGAGTGAGTACCGTAATCTCTGGGTATTTCAGGTATCACACCTGCAAACCCAGAGATACTAATATTCATCTATCCTGGAAATACCATAATACTCAAATTCCAGATTATTTTCCGTAGCTTTACCAAAAATCCCTGACACTACGTAAATCAGCAAATGCCTAATGAAGGTTTAAAAATATCATTATTATAGTTTAGTGGAACTGAGCAGAAATTCAAGTCTGTGCCTATCTTGAAGTTCAGTGTGTCATCTTCAGATGTGAAGAAAGGGTCATGTACACACGTGTAACTTTTTTTCAGATAATCTTAGTTGAAAACTCTTTTATGACACTCCTCCATCCCCTTGACCTTCTACTTGCCTATTGCTGGCTCCGGCAACTTGTGCAAATCCCTCTGTGAGCTGATTCAACCCAACAGCCTGGCATAAAGCTAACCCATGTATACATTTCTGTTGAGTGACTGAACTGAATCTAGCATCTTCTCGATAAAAGTAAAATACCATCTACATCAGAAATTACTTTAGCAGAACAGGGAAGACCTTTTCCTAAGAGTCAGTCTGAGTAAAAAAACAGTTATGGTCTTATTTTTGTAGAACTTGTTCGTAAGTCTTAGGATGAAAGCAAAACCCTGTTTTTTCCGAAAATATTCAGCTTTTACTGTGAAGCACGAGCGACATTTCAGAAGACAAGGGACTGCCTTTGTTCACTCAGTTTCTGCATAGCAGTATGCTCCCATCACTAATTCTTAATGTTCACCTCCTCGTTCCAAGAGACGTAGCTTTCACTTACTCCTGTAGTCCAGTATCTTTGGTGTGTTTTGTGACAGTCTGCTACGTTCCTTTCTAAAGTGCCTCCTCTGTATTTGGTTTCCTGTCCTAACTAGTGTTAGCAACACCTTGTGGCTTAGCATCATCTCCAAATTTTATTAAAGTGCTATTGACTACATCCTCCAGATTAAAAATGACCCTTAAATTAGATAATACTCAGTCGTTCTAAAGCATTTCCTAATAACTTTTTAATTATCACTTATTATAACAGTTTATTTTCAGGCTTTCGTTCACTTTGCACAAGCTTGAGAAAATGTTGTAGCTAAATTTACTATTCATCAAATTGCATTTTCGATTATCAATATAAATTTGTGTCTAATCTCTGAAATAGTTTTGATTCTCACATGCAATTAGTGTCCAAATTCAAAGAGCTCCTGCACAAAGATAGCGGGATCTAGACCTAATTTAAACCATCTAAAATTAGATGTGTCTATGTAGGTGTCTACCTTTGAGCTCCATATCTCGGGATTACTCCCATTGCAATCAGTTGCAATATGGTCATCAGGCTCACGAGAGGCCCAGAGATCTCTGAGATATTGCTCAAAGTTGCTCATTCAGCACTATCTGGGGCCATTTAAAATAATTCAGTTTGTCATGTCTGTCCTACAGCTGTCACTCCAGAAGGATACAACTCTCCTGTTGGACCTGTGTTATATCTGCCAGTCTCCTACTAATATGAAGGATGCAGCACTGAATTCCTCTATAAAGGCAAATTACTCTCCAGGCTCCATTGGCTCCCTGTTGGCTGGACGTGCCACTGATTTGAACCTCCTAGACACCTAGCTCACAATTTGGTGCCTAAACTAAGGTGTCAGTCTCACCTCTGTGTGATGCTGCCTTTTCATTATCCTACAATTAAAGGTTGTAGCACACATTCAGAATATGGGAGACCTACCTTCAATTCCTCTTCTGTATTTAAAACAGTTTACGTCTTCTATCACTTATGTACATCTCATCAGCAGCCAGTTTGGTATTAGTTTCAATTTCTCTGCTGGAATGGTATAGATTTTATATAAAATGCTCAGCGAATACAGGGGCATAAAAGCTGAATGATACTTTACCCTGTGAGTTCAGACCTCACAGAAGTGAGATACACTGTGTCCAGGTCTGGAGCCCCTACTACAAGAAAGATATGGACATGCTGGAACGTCTCCAGAGAAGGGCCACGAGGATGATGAGAGGGGTGGAGCACCTCTCCTANNNNTCCCAAATTATATGTATCATTATTACATGGGGTAATGTGAGCTTAAAGAAGTGGTCATACTAGTAATTGCTCGTGGAAAGAATTTCAAAAGCATGTGTGTATCTAATGATGTAAAAAAAAGCATGCCATAGAATTTTCAAAAGTAGTTTAAGTATTTAAATGTTTTCAAAGGATTATAACAATTCCTCAACTTGCCTATTCCTCTTTTTAGGAACCTAAAATGGCCTTGGGCAGCAATCTAGCCTTTTAGACTCTAGAAGGAGGAGACAAGTAAAACTGCTTATATAGATTTGTGGGTAAATTCTTCTTAGTTGTTTTGCCTCTCACAGCAGGAAAAAAAATTGATCTAACTTGCCCCTGGTGGGAGAACTGCTTGAAAAAAGTTCAGGATCAAATTACATTTAAAATTAAATTTCAAATTGGAATGCATAATCAAAATTTTGATATTTTCCACCATGAAAAACTGGACAGCGCTGAAAATCTTTAGTCTGATAATGGCAAAATGTTACTTCTTGATGTGGTGAAGAGCTACAAAAACACATATCTTGTACTGATTTAAAAATAAAATTTAAAAATTTCAGCGTTGCCTCAACAAAGCAAAATTATTTGTTTCAACAATTCCCAGTGCAATCAGTGACATTAACAGAAGCAGAAGACGAGTACCCTGAAGATAATCATCAATGGGTGAGTCAAGAGCAGAAAGAGATGAGTTTTTCTGCTGTATTTNCATTTGGAACTAGATGATCCTTAAGGTCACTTCCAACCCTGACAGTTCCATGATTCTATGATACTTTGATCCCAGTGCCTGGTGAAGTGCCCCAGGGAATGCTCAACTGTTCTCAGATCGTACAATAATTTTGACAAAAAGCACAGAAATATGAGCCTTGTAATAACTTTGACTCTTGGATGGCTTTCATAGGAGAAGAAAGATACTTTTAAGAAAACCTTGGCAAATGAGTTAAAATTGATCCTCCATTTCTGACTTCCTGACTGATTATTATGAGCAACTGGGACAAATAGGGACATATCCTTGTTTGNTTTTTTTTCAGAAGTTCTGGGAAGAATATGTTATTGCAATGTCAACTAGACCTGAAGAAAACTTGATCTTTAATGAAACCAAAATTTTTCCCTGAAACATATAATTTTCTGTTCAGAAAAGGTTTATTATATCTTGGATAAAAGTTGTGGTCAAAATANCTTTTTTTTTTTTTAAATTGAGTGAGGCAACTTGTATCAAATTCATCAAATACATTTCATTTTAAATTCTCCTAAAAAACTCAAATATCAAATGATCACACAGACCTGCTTTTCCATACCTATACTCGTTCTAGAAGCATTTATGCTATTATTTCAGTTTAAAAATTCTGATTTCAAAGGAATCCATTGTCAGAGATGGGTATGTCAAAATACTGGTGTTTAATAGAAAATATATTCTAGCAAGATATGATCTTCACTGCGATTTTTGTACTCAGTCTAAAAAATGAACCATGTGCCAAATAATTACTCTGCCCATCCAGTTTAAGCCAGTATTTAAGAGGTCCTGAAAGATAAGATAGCATTTTTGGGTTTACTATAGAATGTTTATCTTTGTCAGCAAAAGACCAGCTCTTAAAACCTTCAAAAAATAACATTTTTCATCTACCTAATGTCTTTTAAAAGAGAAAGAATTAACCACCATAAGTAATGATTCTGCTGTCAGCCAAATGCAGAAAAGAGCACTTCCAACACCCAAGGGATTTAACACTGCTAAAATGAAAACATCTGTTTTCACCAGGATAATATTCATAAGTGTATCTTCAGAGAAACAAAAGATACTCGAAGCCTCAAACTGAATCAATTCAAAAAGAAACTAGCAGATAAGCTCAGGCACTCTTCTGNGAGAAAGAAAGAGAGAGGAAAAAAGGAAGTGAGAAAGAATGGCAAGACACTTCTGTTACATCTTTACAGCAGTCAATAATCCAATGTTTACCTGCAATAGAAACAAAATCTATGTTGAAACCACTACTCTGAATCCTAATTCTCCTGTACTGCAAAGAAATACTAAAGATTTTNAGGTGGCCCCACAATATTAGTGTTTTGCAGCCAGCCCCAGGCTCGTCCCAGTGGCTCGCCTGTGCCCACGTTTAACGACAACCGGCAGGACTGGCCCTTGGCACTGCGGGTGCACCAGGTCTCTGCAAGGCACTGGCCTGTACGTTTTAACAAAGAGATCATGGTCTAATTAATTCTTAAGTTACGCTTGAAGAAAGTATGTGCCGTCTTTGACTTCCCTCTTATTCTTTTTTTTTTTTTCTTCTTTTTTTTGGGGGGGGGAGGGACGAAGGCACACACTTGTTTTGGTCCCCAACTCCATCCCCTTCCGACAGTGCTCCCCTTCACGGAGGCCAGTCCCCACTCAGCGCTCTGCTCCGTGACAGGGATCGCATTTGGCATCTTACAGTGTCTCTGTGTGTGTGCACCTTCCTACAAATTCTGTGCCTTGATTTGTCTGCAATTATAGCTCTTGAAGTGTCTCAGCTTGGACCATTCCTGGGGTCACTTGAAGAATCACAGTAGTTGCAAATGTGGATTAGCCACCTAATTATACAATCCCATGGTGTGTGCAATTATTTTAAGGTAATTTATGTGTTTCTGCTATTTTTAAGTGCTCTGGAAATAAAGTAGATAAATCAATCAATCAGTTGATCAATAGATAGATAGATAGATAGATGTTTTCTTTGTGAGTTATTAACATCTAGTGGTGAGGAAAATTACCAAGGAAAGCACATTCATGGCAAGAATTTAATTAACCTACCTTTAATCTCCATGAGAGCAGCTATTCAAATACCTGGTGCACCAGCAGTCAGGGAACTTTTGAAAAAAACTTCATGCTTGCTAAGAACAAGACTATTTTTTGTAAGGCTGAGGTTAGTAAATCCATTAAATCCTACTGTAATATATGTGAAGACCAGCTGTTCCATGTATGTTCAAGTAAAAATCGAATCAGCCCATGCTGGTATGCTTCCAGAAGTGCTACGGTCATAACGAAGGAGGGGTGTGAGTCTGCTTTATCTTGGTCTCAGTATAGGGGCGATGCTGTTAAAGGCTTCTGGACTAAGGAAGGATCACATCTAGTGGTTATGTCTTTACGTGCCTGTAGAGACATACTCTGAAACAAAGGGGCTTTCCAAATCCCAGAAAGCTTCTCATAGGAAGTCTGTAACAGAGCACAAAATCAACAGGACAATGAAGTCTCAGCCTTGCTCAATATGCAGGCAAGCATTCTTCCTTTAATGGGATGTAAGTGCAAATTAGTGGTTAAACACATTTTAATTTACTCACAGAAATGTTGGTTGGAATGAATCTCTGAAGGTCAGGGTCCAGTCTTCCACTCGCAGTGGGACTAACACCAGAACCAGATCAGGTCAACAATGGCTTTATCTGCTTTCTTTTGTCTATTTTCTCTCACTTTGGTTAAAAAAATTTAAAAATAAAGAGATTTTAAAAAACCAAACAAAACAAAACACCCACGGTAGAAAACATAGGGTTTGGATTTTCTTTCATCTTACATTTTTCTTGATTTTGGAAATTCCAACACAACCTTAAATGGCATCAGCAGGCACCCACCATTTCATGAACACGCATTGTCTCTCACAAAGCAGCTAAGCTGCTGCTTGAATGCTGAGCCCTGCGCCTGAGACACACGCGTTGAGGAGATGGTACAGATCCTGGGTTACTCTTTTCATGAAGGGGTTAAATTTCCACCAGCAAAATGGAGATTTGAAACCTTTAGCTTCGGGCCTTCCATCTAGCTTTTCACTATTTGAGGAATAATCCGATGCAACATCCTAAAGATTTTGTTATCTCAGGAGATTTGTTCTCGTCTATTCCTAACCTTTCTCTTGGCAAACAGTAGGAGTAATCTTACGGGACGAAATTCTCTGCTGCTACAGCAAGGGCACTGCATCGAAAGGTTGCTAGGGCATCAGCACATGATAATTTGGCCTTTCTGTCGTTTCTACTAAGCTTAATGAAAATGGCAACATTAACCCTCCTTACTTAAGGCATTTAACTTTGTGCCCAAGGTGGGAGCCTGGCTACTGTGTGGAGCAGGGAGCGAGGGAGGTTCCCAACGCCGCTGTTCTCAATTGCTCTCTAAAGGCTACCTTTACTACAAAGGGACACTGGGGTCCCAACATGGGCATCCAAGTCAAAGGTCTAAAATTACCTCCTACCCCCAGGATATCCAATTTTTCTGCACTTCATAACGTCAGGCTGTTTGCACCATTGTGGTGAGAGCCACACCACGCAGCGGTGCTCAGAGCCGCAGCCCTGGGCTGCACGCAGCCCCTCGCTCACGGAAAACTCTGCTGCCTTGGTAAAATATAATGACCTGTCATTGTGTTTGTGGAGGACTGTAATTAGCGATAAACCAAAGCCGGGAAATCGTGTAGGTGAATTACAGCCTATAGAATTATAGGGCCTGTTCTTTCTGCCATTTGATTCTGTAGGAATACAGCCGCGAAGCAGTTGCAGCTCCACTGCTCGCACCCCACCGCGTGGGGCAGAGATTGAATCTTACTCCGTCTCCAACCAGGAATTGTTGCTGCTCAGCAGGCACAAAACCTGGAGAGGTGGAGAACGTCATAACCCAAGAATAACTTAAAGTTAGGATGTTTCCAGAGACAAAAGAGGCCTGAATGCACTTGCGTACAAGAGGGAATTAAATGTGAGGATGCCACATTCTGAGCAAGTGCTAAGATATCGCACAAGAAGAGCAGCACAATACTGAAGACTCGGTTTTAAAAGAAGTAACTGTTCCTGCTTCTCCTTTAGAAAGAAAGAAGAGGTGTCATCCCTGCAGAAGGATTCAGAGATGAGAGTCTCAAGTGGAGAGAAGCACTTACCTGCCACGCTGCATGAGGCATCTCAGCCCTGGAGAGAAACGACCCTTCATACATATCCCATTTTCAGTGTTTCCCCACAGGATGACCTTCGGCAACTTCCCAGCCAGTGCAGTGTTTTAGCTGCTCTCAGCTTCGGATACTCTCTGTTCTGGGGCATTGCTTTTCCTTCCCGAGCACTTTGTGGGGACACTAACCATACAGGCAGGTATGGGGGATTTCACACCTACAGTTAAAAGCCTTAATATCTGATTGCGCCTGCAGCAGAAAAAATGAAAAGTCCTAGTGTTTTCCCATCTCCTTGGGGAGAACACCGCTGTGAGAGTCAGAGCGTTAAGCGCTGTGAGGTGCTCAGAAACCATAACGATTAGGGGCAGTAGAAGAGCACCAAGGCATGCTCAGTTGCAACTCGTTTGATTTAGAGGCATCTGAACTGGCATATGCCTGAAGTTACTGCAGCAGAAGTTTTCTGTGCCAATGCTTAGCACCGGAGAATTAAAGTTAAATGAACAGAGAATATTGTGGCAGTTTTCTTCTCCTAGGTGTTTTATGTTTTTTAATTGTGCATGTCGTTGGGTGGAGGGGGGGGGTGTGGGTGAAAACAATAACTTATATTTGATATTTTTTCCATTCATCAATTGTTTTTCACTAGGTCTTTGTTTCAATTACAGCCTTCTAAATATGGTTCTATGTCATAGCAGTGTCACAGGCAAAGCAAAATTTTTCCTGTTTGGGAAAAAATAGTATTGTACAACTGACAATTACTCCTCATGCATAAGCCAGAGACCTATTAACGTTTTCATTGGAGTTAAAGCGTCGGTCATTTCAATGCATAATTGGAGATATACTGGAGATCTGTGGAGAACATGAATTCCTATGATTGAAACCTTGGCCTTCTTTCAAGCTGTGAAATGCTTGTATGAAAGAACATTATTATTATGAATATACGTGCTTGAATTGTAAGGTCGCAGGGTGTGATCTCAGAGTTGGGTATGCATATAGGAGATAGCGATACAAGAACACATATGACTATATTGCTTGAATAAACAGATGATGAAAGTAGTGATTTACTTTTCCTGGTATTTTTGTCGCTTAGCAACCTCAATTGTTTTCATCATAGTGCTTTTATGTTTGAGTTATGCGTCAATTTACAGTACTCAAAAGTGGCTATTACTATAATCTTCCAGGTTTTAAACTGTTCTTTTGGGCTACAAGCTAATTACAAGAGAGGCTGCCACTTTCTGTTTCTTTGAAATGTTAGATCTCATCTAAATGTTTTTAAATGTTATCAGATTAAATAATTCTTTTATTGGAGCATTAACATGACTAGAAACCCGAGTGACATCTTTCCTGGAGAATTTAGTCTGAGACCTCGAGCCTGCATAAATGAAAAGACATTCTTAACTTTTCACATATTCTTTGTGCAACACCATTGGATATGAATGACATATTTTAAGCAAATATATGTTTCTTAGTTCTATTTATTGGGCACAGACACTGAATACTTCTCTGGCTTGGCTTCCTATACAACCTCTTTCCTTAGGAGATTTTTTATTAATTTACTTTAGGAAGATTAACCTGACCTACTTAGTTGTACCAGTTGTTTAGGAAGACCTTATGGGATGTTACAGTAATCAGAACCATCACAAAAATTGCAAGAGAAGGAAAAAGAAAAGACAGTGCTAGTAAAGATTCAGGTTTACATTGGTGTCCTCTTCAAAGGACATGGGCTCACATGACACCTATGAAAACATACCAGAAATATAAGAACTCTTAGATACATTCCTTAATATTTCTTCTTTTGTCATTTAAAAATAATGCATAACTTTTAAGTGTGCAAATTATTAAAATCATACAGAAATAATATTTCAATTCATGGAAATGGTTATCTTGGAACAAGCATGGTCTTGATAAACTGGGAACCAGAAAAGATTGTAATACAATTTAAGTAATGTAAAATGGAACATTTCTGATTCCAGTAATTAGGTCCAGATCACTGAGGAAATATTCTTTCCTTTTCTCCTATGTCCATAATTACAGTTCTTCACATGTCTGAGTGACAAAGATTAAGTAAGGACACTGTTCTCAGAGTAAGTGCTCTTGTATCTAAACTAGACATTAAACTAATTCCACCTATAACAATACAAGCTGACAACAAGCAATTAAAAAAAGGATAACAAACGTTTGGGTAATCAAGAAACACAGACAGATTAAAAAATAAAACTCCATGTGTTTATCACATGTGAAGAAACTAAAGCCCTCCTCTTCTTTTGCTTTTCTAATTTTACATCCATTGCTTGATGATAAAGCACATGGATCATTTTCATTATATTATGCATTAAAACATTCAATGTACTGCACCACTTTGGACTGCTTTCTCTCGGGCTGGAAAACGCTACAGAAATACAGAACCACACAATCATCGACAGGCTGAGGTGGGAAGACACCTCTGGAGGTAGTTTCGTCCAACACCCTGCTCAGTACAGCAGGGTGCCCAGGGCCGTGTCCGGTTAAATTTTGAATACCTCTAAGAATGGAGACTCCACAGCCTCTCTGGGGAACCTGTTCCAGTGTTTGACCACCCCAAGCATAAACAATTTTTTTTATGTTTAAACAGAATTTCTTGTATAACAAATTGTGCCCGTTACCTCTTGTCCTCTTACTGGAAACCTCTGAGAAGGGTCTGGCTCTGTCTTCTGTGCTATCCCCCATCAGATATTTATACACAATGATACAAGCCCCTGGAGCCTTCTCTTCTCCAGGCTGAACAGTCCCAGCTCTCTCAGGCTCTCCTTATACATGCTCTCTGGACTCGCTCCAGTACGTCCATGTCTCTTCTACTGGGGAGCCCAGTGCCAGAAGCAGCACTCCAGTTTCTCCCTGTGTCTCAGGAGTGCTGAGCAGAGCAGGAGGATCACCACCATTGACCTACTGGCAACATTCTGCCGGATGCAGCCCAGGAGGCTGGTGGTCGTCCTTGCCTCAAGGGCACATTGCTGGCTCACAGTCAACTTGGTGTCAATCAAGACCTACAGGTCCTTTCCTACAAAGTTGCTTTACAGCCTTGTTGGCCCCAGCCTGTCCTGATGCCTGGGGTTATTCC
>VXBO01006115.1:303434-319094 GCA_013400135.1 Rhinoptilus africanus | reverse complement strand
CCTGCCATATCCTTTTTTAAACTTCATAAAAGTCCTGTTGGCCCATTTCTCCAGCCTGCTGAGGTCTGACTGGCAGCACACTCAACTGGTTTATCAGTCCACTCCTTCCAGTTTTGTGTCACCTGCAAACATGCTGAGAGTCCGTTCCCTTTGTATAACCAAGCCAGTCACCTCATCATAGAAGGCTCTCAGGTTGAACAGTCATGATTTCCCCTTTATAAATCCATGCTGACTACTCCCATCACCTCTTGTCCTTAATATGTTTGGAAATGGTTTCTGATAAGATGTCTCAGTAGTGGAACATTTTGTCAAAGGGAACTGCAGACTTGCCACCCCTGGATATGGCTGGATGTAGTTCTGAATCGTAGTACTAAAATAATAATGAAACTGAAGAGCGCAACACATCATGTCACAGTTCAGACTGTTGGCCTGTCACAGTTATTCTTGCACCTCAGGTGGGATGTACTTATGGAGTTGTCCTAGTGCGTGGACTGAGCGTAAGCACTTCACCACTACTGCAGGCTACTTGATTCGAAAAAACATAGCTGTGGATATGAAAACAAGTAAGCTGTCAAGTAGTGTAAATGCATAGAAGTAGTCATCTCATCATGAGGGGTCAGTTGTTTTGCAAATTGAGAATATAGTTAAAATTTACTATCTAATCTCTTTCAGTTAGGAACTGCATTTTCTTGTTTATCTTAATAAATGCTTTTCCAAAAGGCCTCTAATTGTGGCTGGTTAAAATAATTCATTTAGGCAGTAGTGTGGAAATTGGAGTCTTTTATTTTTTTGTAGAAGGGACTTCAGGCTTCATTAATGAACCAAATTTTTATTAAGATTTCTAAAAGACTGGTTTGGATTGTTTAGAAGCTGCTTTTCACACATAGGATTACAGTGTCAACTTCCTGTAAAAAGATTACAGTTTATAGAAGAGGGACTGCAGTAAAAAATAAATAAATAAATAAATAGAATCTGTAATTGTAAAGCTAGACAAGCCTGTAGGAAAGAAAACAGAATTTAATTCTCAGCCACTGCTTTCACCTAAGAACAGCAAGGCTTGGACTACTGATGAGGCATGGCTATCGATAAGTGATTAGGCCATACACCGGCAGGCTATATAAAATGCAAGTAATGTTTTCACACATTCACTTTTCAGTCTCTAACTCCAGATTAGACTGAGTGGAGTGGGGGAGGAGTATTCTTGATAAATGACAGCCTGGGATACTTAGAACTGGCTAAAGCAGCCTCAGAGGAAGCGGCTGCTCTATTTGAGAAGTGGTGGAAGATAGAGAAAGAGGGCAAACACGTCTGTCCTTCAAAAGGAAGAGTTACAGGCTTATAAACTAATACACTTAGTTTGTCATAAAAATTCTACTAAAAATAATTTAAAAAGCACTTAAGGGAAGAATACAGACACAAAACTTGATATGAACAAATACTGTGAAATCAGCAAGGCTTTTCCCACAGCTGCGTAACGTCAGTTGTTTTGGCACAAGCCCTTGATGTACTCATCAAATATTGTATAAAATTTCATAAGCAAAACAAGGATTAGCCTTTCCTTTTCGAAAACATGATAAAACTACCATGGGCTGGCCATAACATTAGTTAGAAAACTTAATTCAGATAGTAGTTATCTGTTGTCAATTATCAAAATGGAAGGATGTTCTATTCAGAAGGGATATGTCCTGGATCCAGTGCTACTCAGTAACCTCATTTACCACCTGGGTGACTGAACAGAAAGTAAATGCTATTAAATTTGCAGATAACAAGAGACTGAGAAAAAAAGACTGCCTTGCGGACACAACTGCAATACAAAATGAGCTACTGTGGAGGGCTCTGGAAAAGAAGGAGAAAATTTAACAGGGATATCTACAAGGTATTTATTTAAGGATACTGAATTTTACAAACAGCTAGGGAAACAATTTATTTGCAATATTTTATTGGAAACTTAATAATTCATGGGAGATTACAAGCTGAAAAGCAGTTAGGAACATCTTACTGTTAAAAGGAGCTTGCATATTAGAAGTAAAAAAGCAAGACACATGAAGTGATCCTTACTCTCTGCACCCCACTGGTAAAGCCTTTGGTCTAATACTATGCCCAGTTTTGGAAACTGAACTTCAAGGGAAACCACTGAATACTAGGGATAGTTCAGAGAAGAAAACAATAAACGGTTTATGAAAAAGGAAAGGAAAAAAATGCTTTTCATGTCCATGACCAATGATTCCAGTAGCAACAGGCTTGACAGGTTCATGTTAGATACTAGGAAAACCTTGCTAATAATGTGGCTCTCGACACTGCCTGGAAATTTTGTTGGAATAACTGATTCTGGTATGGAGCAGGGGACCAGGCAAGATGATCTCATTACGTTTCTTTCAACTGTTTTTTCTAAGATGTACTGAGTAGTGAAACATGACAATATATCCATCAGGAAAAATGTTTAGATGCGTAACACGCCCTCATGCATACACCAGCCCGGGCAGTGTTATTAGAGGGCTACAGCTTTTTTATTCTCCCAACCATTCCTTGCTTGAGAAGATTAAGTGGAAGCCTACTAAGGTGAACTGTAAATCACAATGGCAATACCAGCATAAAGCTGAACCAAGTCTAACTCCCAAGGTGAGATTAAATAACATATAACAGAACGGGATACATGTACCCCAAGAAGCGTACTACTTCCAGAGAGTGTGGAAATTCTTGACAGCGATTTATTCTCATAACTAAACAACCCGTTAGAGATTGCTTCAGAATTTTAATTTATGGTGCATCATATCTCCAGTTAGCAGGTATCACTGGCTGTCCTGGTTTTGGCATATGATGTAACGTGGAGATTTTACAACAGGGTTGGTTTTTTTTTTCATTGTTAACAGCTTTGGTCCTTATGCATAGATTTCTCATATTCCATGTAAAGCATCTATGCTCCTTCAGAGGGACAAAACAGGGTATTTAAGTTTCTTTGGTGTAGCAAGAGCCAGAGCATGGCTAAAAATCCTCCACTACAACACTTTTTCTTAGAACTACTCTCCCACAGTTTTGAGGCAGAGGGTGCTGCCTTCATTCTCTGCACACTGCCACAAAGTTCCTTATATTATAAATTGTTGAGCAACCATTTAAAATTATTTTAAATCAGATGAGCATTAAGACCTGGAGAAATCTGTCCCTTAACATACTTGCTAGTAAGTAAATATGTAATGATATTGAGAATTATGAAGTACCAGAGGGCAATATACAGATTTCACAAGAGGAGAATTACTGCTCAACCTCTCACAGCTGTAAACAGAACAAACAGTGCTGCAAGATCCTTCTAAAACCTCTTTGGACACAGAAGGTAAGTGTGGACTTAAATCAGGAGAAATACAAAATCGTTTAAGGGAAGAATGTCAACTATTTTAAAATCCTGACCTCAGTATTAGACAGGAATTACTTTCAAGTGACTATTTTTCTCTGATGTATTGCACCATGAGAATAAGATGGAAGAAGTCACGCTCGTGGCATTAAGTAGAGACACAGGAGACCTCATTTTCATTTCTGTTTATGGCAGCATCTCCTTATATGAATACCAGCAAATTTTAATCTCTCTAGACTTCTGCTTACCATATCTTTTACTGGGAATGTGAATTCTTCCCTTTCTGAAAGTGGATATGAGAATAATTTGATAGCACAGTGATAGGTAAATAAAGAAATTCAGAAGAAAATGCGTATTCTAACAATCATTGAAGGACGCAGAATTTTGGTACCAAACTGAAATTCACCCAGGAACCTTCACTGCCTACATAAAATAAGAAGTTATCTCAGGGCCGAAGCAGGCACGAGGTGTGCCACACATTACTTGTCTTATAATCAATTATCATAGATAGAGGTGAACTAAATGGAATAATTGCAGAGCAGACATTGAATTGCTGGACCAAGAAAATAAAGTTATTCTCATGAGTTATGGTGAGCCTGTGTCAGAAGAGAAATTAAAAATCTTTAGTAGCATTTAAAACTGTGTTCATCCATTTTGCTCTCCTCTGCAGAAGTTAAATGGAAAGGCAGGCTCCGGCGTTACTGCCAGAGCACGCTGGCTGTTACTCACGCCAGACAGATGGCAAGTGGCACCTTAAAAAACCCCAGAAAATTAGCAGCAAATACATAGAAGGTAAAAAAGTCTCCCCTATGGTCCAAGTAATCCAAAATACAATAATGGATTAGAAAGGCCAAATGTACAGCTGGGCTCGCTCACTATGCCAGTTCCTATTGGCAAAGGTCTGACTGGCATTTTGAGAGCAGAAAAAACTAAACCTTTTATATCCGAACTGCAGTTGTCTTACAGAACTGAAAACATTAAAAAAAAAATAATGTAAAAGTCATTCTGCCTCTATTAAATCACTTGAATTAAATTTGTCCACCAGTACAGTTCTTGCAACACAAAAGTCTGGGTCATCTTTGTCTCTGGGAATGAAAACATGGATGATTTGCTCAGCTGTGAACTTGCATCACTGGGACCTGACTTTGAGATGAAAAGAACCTTTTGTAAACCAACACAGCCAAGAATGCAAAGAGGCCTGGGTAGCTCAGCTGAAACTGAAGCTTCCAGGACTGGAAATATTTATAATGTTTTACACTGTGTAATTAACCTCCATGAGATTCTCCTGTTCCATCTCCATTCCCAGTGCCCTGCCTCCTGCATAGTCACCAGTACAGTGAGGTGTATGTCTGTGTTCAAGCATTTTTTCTGGATCGAGACAGTAGCTTTTTGTTTTGTTTTTATTTTCCACAGAACACCTCTTTTCTACTGCTTTTATTGATACTGTTTCACAGTTGCTATGTTAAAGCAGAAGGGCTAGTAGTTTATAAATTACAATTAAAGTTGTATCTGCAGTCTGACAAGCCAATATCAGCTCTTTATTAAAAGGATTTAGTTTAATTAAGAATTAATGTCAATCCCTCACTGTGCAAAATTCTCTAAGCATGTAATTTGTAACACCTGGATTTTTCACTGAAATAAACTGCAGATGTGCTACATACAAAACGCAAATCGCTTTTGCCACACATTACATCTTTTTTTTTTATATGTTATTCTTTGCTTGCCTCATTTCTTAATCCTCCTGACTTAACCGCATTCATCAGCAGCATTTAAGGTACTGCCGTGACTCCAGCAACAGCACATGCACGGTGCAGAAGAAATCCTCCAGTTGGCATTAGCAGGATTTTGTAGGAAGCGCAGCAGGGCCAGGCCATGCCCTCTGCTGAGGCAGACAGAGCCGTGACGGAGGCGAGAGACGCCGTCATTCCCTCCGTGCCTCCCAAGGGACACGCTGTGCCGGGCTGACAGCGGGGCTTGGGGGCAGCCGGCGCAAACCCCACGCTGGGGACACTTCTGCAGGCTCTACTTTCTCTACACCACTCTACACCACCACCCTGTTGCCTCCCACCGACAGACGTGGTGTGCGTATTCAGGGATTGGGGTAAAGGAAACGGCAGAGACGGCGTGAGATGGAGAGATGTGAGGCTGCATCTGGAGTCCTGTGTCCAGTTCTGGGCTCCCCAGCTCAAGAGGGACAAGGAATTGCTGGAGAGGGTGCAGCAAAGGGCTACTAAGATGATGAGGGGACTGGAACACATCTCCTGTGAAGAAAGGCTGAGGGACTTGACTCTTCTCAGTCGGGAAAAAAGAAGACTGAGGGGGGATCTTATCAATGCTTATAAATACTTAAAGAGTAGGTGTCAGGAGGATGGGGCCAGGCTCTTTTCAGTGGTGCCCAGTGATAGGACAAGAGGGAATGGGCACAAACTTAAGCACAGGAGGTTCCACCTAAACATGAGGAGGAACTTCTTTACCTTGAGGGTGGCAGAGCCCTGGCACAGGCTGCCCAGGGAGGTGGTGGAGTCTCCGTCTCTGGAGACATTCAAAACCCGCCTGGATGCGTTCCTGTGTAACCTGCTCTAAGGTGGCCCTGCTCTGGCAGGGGGTTGGACTAGATGATCTCCAGGGTCCCTTCCAACCGCCACCACTCTGTGATTCCGTGATTCTGTGAGTGGCAGGTCTAGCATGTTCCTTTACAGATAGGTCTCTGCCCAGCTGGCATGTTTTCTGCTAAGGCTACATCAGGAAGGGTAAATAATAACCTAGATCACCTTTTAAAATTTATCTTTAAGGGTGGGATGTCATCTAGTTGTCTCCCCAGACTGTTTTCCTCCAGCCACCCAAGTCCTGAGATATTAAAGGTACCTGACCACTTGTTTAACACGGTTGTTCATCTGAGGTGAGACTAAAACCAGACTTTCCTCTCAGAGTTTTTACAATCCACACGACATTTACATATGATTTTTAAAATGTTAGAAAAAAGTATTAAAAGTCTCTGTCCTGTAAGTTTTAAACAGAACGCCAGTATTGGCTTACATACAGAGATAAAATACTTTATTATGTTGTGCTAGGTGCCTGATTTTTTTCTGTGAGGTATCTGGGGAAATCAGAACCCAAACTTCATCCAAAGATCTTTCCACAACAGTTTCTCCAGATCCTAGAGGCAGAATTCATTTTCCTAACCATGGGTACCGAGTGGTGCTCCAGCGATATCAAAAAAAATCCAGAAAGGATTTGTAGATTGATGCAGAACTCAGTAGAAATCCATAATTTGCTGGTACATCTGCTGGAGGCCAGGCAAAATAAGCCATTAAATCTATAATTGCATTAAACATTTATGATTAGGCAAGCATATCCTGCCCAATGTACATCTCCTTTGGGTACTGGGGACACTCACACGGGGTTTGCAGGTATGAAACCTGACCTGTAGGTAATCCGTATCTCAATGGAGATGGCTAGATGCTTATATATGAGTAACCATCTTAAATGCTTAATCCCTGTTGACTCTAATAGAAGCTTAAACAACTTCTGCTTAAGCAAACATTTACAAACTTCTTAACTGAAGTATTTTAATTGCAGCCTGAATCCCATCCGCAATGGCTTGTGTTGTTCTAGGGCAATGGTAGCATTCCTAGAGGTTTTACCTTGGGTTATTGAGCTTTTCAGCTGTAGTCTGCACAAGTTTGTGTCCTATCTGCTGGACTGTCCTCAGTATCTTCTTCAGTCACTTTAATGCCCTGCCTAGATGAAACCAAGAGCTTCACTTTTATCTAACCAACCTTTTTTCCCAGCACTGCTACAGAACACATTCTTTCCCAGCTGGTATTTACCTGTATAATCACGTCCTCTATTGTAAGATCAATGCTATGCAGCCAGGCTTTTAGCTGTTTATCTTCTTTGTGGTGCTAATATCATTGTTTCTGGCACAGCTTTTGCCTGTTCGCTATTCTTTATCCAACTCAAACTTCAGAAATGTTGTGTGTGCTTTCAGGCTGCTAGTTTGTCTTTCGCTGCAGCAAAACCTTTTGCCTCCAGGCCTAATTCTTTTGAATTAAGGGCACCGCTTCAATCCCCAAGTCCACGCTGTGCACACTGCTGTCATCTGCAAAGCCCAGCCAAATAATATATTCCATTGCTGATATTACCTTCTCTCCTTTCCAATCTCGCCTCACTATCTAAAAAAATGCGAAACTAGTTCTGGAGCTACACATGGCAGATACCTGCTGGCTCAGAGTTCTTTTTTAACCTTGGGTCACTTTTTCTTCTATTTCTTGTTGTCTGTCATACCTACAGTGTCAGAGCAGTTGCTCTGACACCTACAGTGTCACATACCTCATCACCTTCACTTTGAAGGGAGGGTTGGAGGTGTCTTAATCCTTTTGGCAAATTCTAATTGCTCTGAAGGGTTAATTCTATTTCCTAGTGTGAGTCTGCACATCTGCCTCTCCTGCTGGCATCCAAACCAAATCTAATTATTTAGCCACAGCACTGTCCTGATGACTGAGAGCTGTTAAAAACAACTGTTTAAAATCCACCACTAGAAGCATAGCTACCCTTGGACTTCTTGCTTTCATGCTGCAGCCCACTGGCTGCAGATTCAGAGTGACGTGTGAGTAAATCTTCTCCACATTTCACCCTCACCAGTCTTTCTCTCAGGGCGTTGTTTTCATCACCATAAAACTGACTACCTATTATTTCTTATTGAGCAATTTTAGAAAGGCATTTCACTGCAGGAGCATGACTCATTTCAATCTAAAATAATTTATCCTGAACATATCTCAAGGTATTTTGTTGCAAAAAATTTCCAGGCTGTTGATTCCACAAAGTATAGACAGAACTGCTTAAAAGCTTTACTGTGGATGGGTCACACACATACCCTGCGAAATAAAGCACAGGTATCATCCTGTTTACATTTCTTTAGAGCTGGTACAGTCATAGGAGTTGAACTTCACCTACCAGTGATTATGTCTCAGTAAATAGCAGGATTAAACTACCCAACCATTTAACAATGGTGTTCTGCTTAACCTCCGCAAAGGCGCTTACCGCTCTCCCATGACTACACATCAAACTCCTAATTGTGATCCTCTAATGAGGATGTAGTAGATGATGTGTCATTCCCTTGCATCCCCCATTTGGTATGCAAGCCCTGCTCCCCAAACAGCCATCTGTTTGCAAAAAGCATCTCTATGTTGAGGCATCATGTTGGCAGTTTGTGCAGTGAGTACAGGAGGCAGTAATTTGCCACGAGACAATCCACTGTGAAGTCTCATTAAAATATGTTTCTTGTATTTATCACACAATATAGTGACAGAGATTAAAAATCACATTTTAAACCCCTTTGGATATCTCACTCAGTCTATGGCCAGTGATGCAGATCTAAGATAACAATATTAGTGTTAATGAAGCAATTCACCATCGCTAATATCAGTTCCTTTCCTTTTCCCTCTGTTATTTATAGGTCATTTGACGTTTTTGTAGAGTTTAATCCAAAATGAACCAGAAATATCAGTAAGCAGTTTTAAAAAACTGAGTATTGTGAAGACCATGTTCTAGGCCCTGATGGATCCACCACTCTAGATGGACGTGTGCATGAGTCCTCCTAACACTTCACTGAGTCAATAATGCTTCATGGAACAGCAGTTAAGCACCTCCTTACTTCAAACCGTGGTCTCTTAGTTGAGCTTACTTGACTTTTTCTGGTTCAGTTAGCCCCACTATAACAAGCTATACCAGGAGTAAAATCAAAAGACAAACCCACAGAGAAATAACATCACCTTTTTCTCTGACTGAAATTAAGAACTGGTATTTCATTTACTTTGATTATAGCTTCTCCTCTTTTCTTTTTTTTTTTGTGAGAAAATCTTATGCCTTGACAAGATTTGTCTGGTTTTTGACTGTCGTTAGAGTCATCTTAAATTAGCAGTTTGCTCAGTATTAACAGTTTTACAAAGTATCAGCCATAGTGCCTGTATGAAGCGGTCCGACCATTCTCCCAATATGGCATAAATCATCATCCTTTAGTCACAGCGTAAACATTTCAGCAGCCAGCACAGAGATGAGGACACCCCAGTGCTAGTAAAACAATACATGCATTTAAATATTTTGGTATCACTTACACAGTCAAAACTTAAAAAAAAGAAAAAAATAATCACAAAAACCAATTTATAAAAACCTTATGTTGAAAACATGATGGTAGAACCACTACTGTTTTTTCTGCCACTGGCACCTCTTGGAAGGATGATGGCTATCCAGGCCTCCAGATAGATCCCAGGTATCTGCATCATTCAATTCTCAGCTTCATAAAGTGCAGCACTTCCCTTATAATGTCCCCATAGGATGACTCCCATTACTTTCTAACAGTTCATGTGTTTCCTGTTTGTTTCTGGGGGCAAACTGCATAGAAGCAGCAGCTTCCCCAATTAACGTGATACTCACAGGCAGTTGTGCTGCTGCAGTGTTTTCTAATAGTTTCTTAGCAAGAAATGAGGTTATGGTAAACACACATTATCCAGCTCGTGGCCCAACAGCTTTTTTTTCCCTTTCATCTTTACTGCAGGAATTCAGTTTTTTCTTGTCCAGACACAGACTCTTTCCACCTGCGATACATGGCATGCTAACAGCTTCCTCAGAGTTGGTGTCTGTTTGAAATATTAAATGGCCTCTGGTCCTTCTCTGAAACTTTTCAAAAGTCAGTTCTTAAGAAAAATTACTCCCTACTTCCTATGTCAAAGCAGCATCTTAGAGCTTCAGACATCTGCAGGAAACACTGCTTTGCACCTATTGCACATGCTGTACGGGCCATTCAAGGAACAATTTCATTCAACCTGGAAAAAAATCAAGTATACAGCCCTATTCAGGATTCAAGTTTGGTTTCAGTCCTCAACAGAAGAGTTCAAAGCATGCCTTTCTGCCCTGAGGTGAACTATACCTACGGCTAAATATACGCACATGCAAGCTTACTTCCCAGCCTTTCCATGTACATGTGTATACCTGAGAACTTTAGAGCATAAGCATGTGCAATTCTTTGCTCCAGTCTTAGTAATATTCAGTACTAAACACTTCTAACGATGCAAGCACAAGGGCTGGTATAATGAATTTCTTCCCCTTCTCTCTTTTTCCCCCTCAAAACAATCTAGGAAGCAAAAAAGGTATTCTATCTCTGTAAAACGTGAAATATTTATGGCTAATTCTTGAAAATATTTTTTCAATCAACTGCCGTCTAAATATCTGGATGCAGATGCTACACAAATCACATATTCCTCACCACCAAGGAAAATTGTGTGTGGCATACTATGGACTTGTTCAATAAACAACTTCCAGAGAATACCTTTTACTTCAAATCATTTGGAGTAGTCTTGAAGAAGACCTCCTGAACCATCACACTTAGGCTACTGAATGCACCATGTCATATAATCCCCATTGTAATTTTATTATTGAGTCTCATCTAAAAGTAGGTTCATTTTTTATTCCTCTCCTCACTGCTGCAGAACTATCCCATGATCAAGTTTAGGAAAAGCCTTTAGAGTTTTAGCCAAAATTTATTTGCTGCCACCTTATTCTTACCTTGTTTTGTCTGTCTGTTCACCTTGTTCTCACCTTGCAGCACGTCCCTTGGAAGCATTTATAAACTGTCACAAGGGATTCATTTTCCTGCGGGTTACGGACAGATGGAGGGTGAATACTCACTGTGTAAAAGGCCGTGTTTCCTTTAATGTACTCACATAATTCACAGACAAACATGAAACCGTTTGCTATTGGTTTACAAAAATGACTGACAGTCTTACAAGCTTTGTATAAAAAAAAATCTCTAAGCATCAAATGCTCCTTTTTAGCTCAATTTTTGTGTTATATCCTGGGTGCTTTCTCTTGGTCTGTAAACATCCTCTGCTCCACCCCTGTGACTGATAAAGATCTAGCCCAATACAACTATCTTAAAACTCTCTAAAATACTCAAACCAACAGGTGAACACTTCCAAAGAAAAGATAGCACATCCTTAATGGAAGCCTTTGCTCTTCTCCTTTTTCCAGTTACAGGAAGGTCTGTACACAGATGTAACATCTGGTTTTCAGTACAGGCTTCTCTTGATTAACACTTTTCGGGGATTATGGTGGACTCGATTATCATCTGCCTAGTTGTAGGGGGGGAGATTTAGGAGAGAGGGGAATTGCAGCAGGCTGGGAAGTCTGTCAGTCCAGGTCTCCGAGGGCCTATGTATACAGAAGCCTGATGGCTGGCACTCAAAGCGATGGCAAGACCCCACATCTCCCTCCCCAGCGATGAGCCCAGATGGCAGAGGAGCTCTCAGGAGGAGGTGAACTCTGTTGCTATCTGATGGATCGAAGGGAAAAGAAATGAAAGACACTGATGGAGAGGTCTAAAGCCCATGAATTTTGCACATGCTGTGCTTGTTACAAAAGCAACCCAGCTGGACGGCAGAGCAAGCCCAGTAACAGCACAGCTCATCGTAACGCTCCCTTGCTGGGCATCGCATTAGGGCATGACATCGGGCAGCAGCGTCCAAGCCTGACGGTCACTGCAGGGGAGAGCGAGGCCCTGCCGAAGAGAAGCGGGAGGAGGAATTCACAGTTCTTTCAGCGGTGGTGCTCAGGAGCAGGCCTGCCAGCAGCACAGCCGTGGTGAACCAGGGTGGCTACGAGAGCAAGGAGGAAGAGGCAGCGAGGAGCAAGGGGGGGACACCAGCAACAACCAGCAGCACAAGCTATGCTGCGAGAGCAGCTGTGAGATTAGAGTTACTTTTCTTGTCCACCTCTTCAGACTTCTCTTTTCCCTTTAGTAAAAATATTTGTTAAGCCAATTTCTAGGACTTGTAAGTGAGGAAACCTAGCTCATTTAGTATCAAAATGTTAGTTTAATGCTCTTTTTTTCCCTTTTGCTGGGAGGAACAAATCAACATGTTAGCAGTCACCTCTTTAAATCTAAACCTGTCCCCTTTTGCTTCCAGTCAGGTGCTGACAGAAGGATTGTGCACAGTATAATGAACAATGGCTTTCATGATTAAACATGTTCATCTTCAAACTGACTCTTCAAGTCAGCCGGAACAACAGTCCTCTCTGGAAACTCTCTAACTTCAAGCATAACTCCTTGTTCAATCAGCAGTGATTTTTCATTAAAATTATTACTGTGTCATGACGAATTTTCCTATCATTTTATTCCAAACCATCTCAAGAAATAGTCTAGAAAAAAACATTAGGGGCAAAAATAAGGCTTCAGGAATATTAAGGCCACCCTTCATACCAACATCCAGCATGGGTAACTGTATATTGTCCAAAACAAGGTTTACTTGTTAACACTAAGAGTCCTTGAAGTACCTCTTCAAAATGTATGGATCCAGCACAACACTGCTAGAAACATTAGTCACTGCAATTATAGCCCATTTCATATGCAGAGATGTCAAGTAGGAGCTGAATTTTTCCTACTTACTGCAGTGGTGGGTGATTAATTCTCATCCAATTACTCCCTGCAGTATATGTTTTTGATTGCCAAAGGTCAGAAAAAATTCTGATACTTGTTTCAACATAATAGTTTCTCAGCCATCACTGTTACTAGGTAAACAGTGAAGTTAAATGTATAAATACTCTCACCCACCTCATATAGCTTTCAGAATTCCTATAATATTAGCCCCCTTCAGCTTGTATTGGTGCAGTTTACCCCCTTCTCCTTTAGTTACTCTATTTCATTCTTGCTTCAGAGTTGTCTACAAGAATCATCTGCTCTGATATTGGCTTGGAAAACAGCCTCCCAGCCCTCAACAGCTTGCACCTGCGCATGCTGGGTTTTTTCACCACTTCTCTAGCAATTATGTTTGGAATTGCAGCAGCTGGCACAGAGAAGAGTCACCAGAAGCAAAAGATTAAGAGCTAATGTATTAAGGAGTAGCTTGGCCAATGCATGTACCTGTGTTACTCTGTTTTACACTCATGGAATGCAGCTTCTGTCTTAATCCACTTAAAGAGATACTTAATGTGGATTCTCTCAACGCCCATCCCTGGCTGCTCTGCAGTGCCAGGTTTAGCTGAGCAACTGCTGCTGTTCACCACACGATTACAGAATCATATAATAGTTTGGGCTTCAGGGGACCTTTAAAGGTCATCTAGACCATCCCCCCTGCAATGAGCAGGGACACCATCAATTAGATCAGGTTGCTCAGAGCCCAACCTGACCTTGAATGTTTCCAGGGATGGGGCATCTACCACCTCTCTGGGCAAACCTGTTCCAGTGTTTCACTACCCTCATTGTAAAAAATTCCTTCCATATATCTAGTCTAAATCTTCCCTCTTTTAGTTTAAAGCCATTACTACTTGTCCTATCACAACAGGGCCTGCTAAAAAGTTTGTCCCCATGTTTCCTGTAGGCACTCACTAAGTACTGAACGGCGGCAATAAGGTCTCCCCGGAGCCTTCTCTTCTCCAGCCTGAACAACCCCAGCTCTCTTAGCCTGTCTTCATAGGAGGGGTCCTATATAGTGATTTTCTTTCCTACTAGCTTCTACATTGATATTGTGTCTCGTAATTCCAGAAAACCCAATGCCTCTTTTCCTCCACCAAGTATTTGCAGAATTGTCCAAAATACCCCCAATCTGCCCTATGAAACTGCTGGAGAAGTTTATGAAAGCTTCATCAAAAATGCTGCAAGGATCAAGTCTGTTGTCTGTAGGAAAACATCTCTTAGATTGTCCCATGTTCTCTGACTTCAATCTCCCTTACGAATTATTTTTTAGGTAAAAGTGCTTGTGTGCTCCAAAAGCCACTCAGATTGGTTGTACTGGCCTCCTGCAGGAAGCTGGTGCTGTGTGGGATGCAGGCTGGGTAGCCCATTATTCCAGAGAGTTGGGCACCACCTCCATCCTGATGTCTTTTAAGCAGCAGGGAGTCATGGGAGCACAGAGATGTGTGTGCTCTCAAGGCCTTCTTGAATCACCTACTACAAAGCTTGGGTTTAGGGAACCACTGTAATACAAAATGAGGTACAGAACCGCCAAAGTAGGTTTTAATTTGAAATTTCCCTTTTCAGGAGCAGGGAGGTGGGAGAAGCTGAGAAGAGGTGGCTTTCTACCCCAGCCAGTCATGAAGGTCTTGTGGACACTGCCTGGGATCTCCATCTGGGAACCCCTGCAACTGTCAGGACAAGCCAAACTGCCCACTGGGGAAGTCCTCTGGGCTAGACAGCTCGCAGCATGGCTAAAACAGGGGGGAAAGAGTTTATTTGTAGCACAAACTGCATCCCCATTTAAGAATAACCTGGGACAATCAAAATGTTTGTGTGTCTCCGAACGCAACCTCCTACCAGAAAAAAGAAACACTCTGGAAAACTAGAAATTACAAGTACTTTTAGAACAAAGTTAAGATTCTACAAGGAAGCAAGTTTGAAATCAAAAAACCTAACAAACTGTTTTAACCCCACAACCCAGCTTATCTGATAGTATGAAGGCCAGTGCTATATAACAATACAACGTTATAACACGGACTACATCATTTATTTCCAGAGACAGAAATATGCAACATATTTTGATTTTGTAATTTTTTTCTTATACGGTCTAACTACATCAGATTCATCTAGGGAAAATTTTCCTCGCATCTTCCCTCCATGCAATTTATTGTGCTGATTTACAAGGACTCTGCCAGAAGTCCTGGTCTAGGCATTGCTGGTTGTCAGAAGGTAGAGATAAGCTGTCATAATTTAGACAGCTACTTATGCCTGTTTAAATTTAAGACTTCACTCTCTCTCTACCATGAGATAGAAATAAGAAGGAAAAAAGATAATTTTTAGTTACCTTAGCCCTTCTTCAGGACCCCAGGGTCTGCATTTTGTGTTGTTTCAATGAAAACCAAAGAAAAAATCACATTCACATCATGCATATTCAACATCCATTGGGCTATTGACCTCCATAATGGCATTTCAGAAAACTACAAAGTTATTTGATGATTTCAGCTGATGAAAATCAAGTTATCTTAATAATTACAAAAATGCAGACTATACTTTCTGTACTTTTTTTTTATTTTTTAATTTGGGTACTTCCAAAACTTTGAAGTGTGTTTTATGAAGACATAGAAATCTGGACAGGGGTACTCTTCGCTGGGTAAAGAACTGGCTGGATGGCCGTGCCCAGAGAGTGGTGGGGAATGGAGTTAAATCCAGTTGGTGTCCAGTCACAAGTGGTGTCCCCCAGGGATCGGTGCTGGGGCCGGTTCTGTTTAATATCTTTATCAATGATCTGGACAAGGGGATCAAATGCACCCTCAGTAAGTTTGCAGATGACACTAAACCAGGCGGGAGTGTTGATCTGCTGGAGGGT
>VXBO01006115.1:236528-297930 GCA_013400135.1 Rhinoptilus africanus | reverse complement strand
CGAGGGAGGTCATCCTCCCCCTCTACTCTGCCTTGGTGAGGCCCCACCTGGAGTACTGTGTCCAGTTCTGGGCTCCCCAGCTCAAGAGGGACAAGGAATTGCTGGAGAGGGTGCAGCATAGGGCTACTAAGATGATTAGGGGACTGGAGCACCTCTCCTATGAAGATAGACTAAGGGAATTGGGTCTCTTTAGCCTGGAAAAGAGGCGTCTGAGGGGGGACCTAATTAACACTTATAAATACTTGAAGGGTGGGTGTCAGGAGGATGGGGCCAGGCTCTTTTCAGTAGTGCCCAGTGATAGGACAAGGGGTAACGGGCACAAACTTGAGCATAGGAAGTTCCACCTAAACATGAGGAGGAACTTCTTTACCTTGAGGGTGGCAGAGCACTGGAACAAGCTGCCCAGGGAGGTGGTGGAGTCTCCGTCTCTGGAGACATTCAAAACCCGCCTGGACGCGTTCCTGTGTAACCTGCTCTAAGGTGGCCCTGCTCTGGCAGGGGGGTTGGACTAGATGATCTACTAAGGTCCCTTCCAACCCTAGGATTCTATGATTCTATGATTCTATGATTCTAGGAATGGAAGTCATCCTTCACACGACAGGGAACTGTCTCAGGGAAAGTGTGCTGAGTTTGAAGTTTCACAAGAAGGCTGAGCAGATCCAACAGCTATTACCAAAAGGCAAAGCCTTCCTCTCCTTACCCTTCTTTCTCTGTCTTTCCAGTTCAGCTCTCCTGATTTCACAGCCCAGCCCTTGAAACCACTCTAGTCACCACCTGGATGAACCCATTCAGCTAGATAAATCAGCAAAGAACTAACCCAGTAGAAACAACTTAATAATTTTCTGCCAATTTAAGGAGCTGAATCAGCTCATCACAGGATCTGACAAGTGGCAGTGCCAAGCAAGGGAAGCATGGCCAAGAGAGGGGAAAGTAGTAGCACTGCTCCTTTTAGCAGCTGCAGGCTGTCAAATTGCTCTTTGTCCTGAATTTACCTACTCAAAATAAGTTTGTGGTAGAGGGGAAATCTATGTTTTGGGTCATTCATCGTCTCCAAAGGTGGACCACCTAGCTCTCAGCCATATTGTCAGCAGTTACTTAAAAAGTAAATAGAAGCACTACATGGTTGATCTCATTTTTCACCCCTGCTGAAGTTCCTAGTAGCAAAATGTCATGCAATAATTCCAATAAAGTTGATGTTTAAGAGCCTTTTAGGGGAAGAGTCAGTAGGAATCCTGTTTTTCTTTATAGAGCTAGATAATGCTGGGCCAAATAACAAGATCATGTTATATGGCTTAGCTTTACTGGTATCTTCGCAAGTATCTCAACAGAACCACCACTACCTTTGTACAAATACAGAAAATGTCTGTCATGTGATGATGAGCAATTACTGAAGCAAGACAATAATTATCTGTCACTTAAAGCATCAGCTTCACAACATAACTAGTAAATGAAGTCAATAGCCGACATTAACTGACTGCTGAATTTTTGATTTAAAACTAACTTTATCACCTATTAATTACCTATTGCCTGGCAATAATTATATGGGAGGCTTGTTATCTCAACACTTTCTCCAATCCCGCTTTACTAAAGCAAAAGGGCTTATAGTTCTGCAGCACTGAGGCTGTGATGGCAGTACAAATAAAATTCAACCTGAAAAAATGAGAGCCATTCCTACCACAAGGCTGCTCAGGATATCCTCGCAGGCTAATGTAAGGTTAAGAACTTTGGCAGCCAGGCTCTCAAGGAGGCTGCATGTGCGTCCTCATGTGACCCTCTTTACATACACCCAGGATGCGTGTCACTGAGCCTCTCGGCTCACGGCTTTCCCTGCTAGAAACTGCACAGCTCTGTGTTGCTGTTGTTCCCGAGTACATGTGCAAAAGGGCACACGGCAGAGGCCACGCAGGAGAAGGGGGGGAGCTGGGAAACGGGAGATGAAACTTCTGACTCCTGTTCTGTCCCAGGCACTCAGTGGTTTAGAGTGTGCCAGCACCCAAGATCCGTTTTGCTGCAATCAAGGTTCTCCCTAAATAAATAAGAAAATAAGTTGAGGCTTTCATATAAACAATTCATGTGGGAAATTGCAAAATGCTATTTTTTGTAAAGCCCTTGAGATCATGAAATGTGTATTGCATATCTTTCTCATGTAATTTTATCAGACATCTTCAAATACCAGTAAGAATCATTTGAAAGGCTACATGAAATAAAGATTTGAGTTTTGGACTGTTCTCAGGAAGTTTTATAAAATTACAGTGTTCTCTCTCATTGAAGATTTTTCAATATAGCACAGTATAAAAACATAAATGAGAAAAAAGGAATTCTTTCCCATGAAAAAATTGCTACATTTTTTCACTGTCAAATGAACAGTTAGTTTAATCCAATTGTTTTAGGTGTTACTAACTGGCCTCAGTAATTTACAAAATGTAATTGTAGCCACTTTTTTAAAAAGTCACTTTTCAATGAGATGGTTCATAGCAGACAGGCTTTTGGAGCTATTGCTATTTCATACACCAACATAGGCTAACCTAATAACTGTAGGTCTTAATTATGCCAACTCTGAAGATAAGTGATGAGAATTGTCATTATAATTGTTAGGAAAAATGACAACATTTTGAAGTTACTTCATTTTTTGAAACTGAGTAAAAAATCTTGTGGAAATTGACAGATTATCTTTTACACCAGAAAAAAACCAAACGAACATAAAATTCCAGACATAAACTAAACCATAGATTTTATTTCTAGCTGTGTACTATGTCTTAAAAGAAATGTAGAGAGAAAAGTTCAAGCTTGGCTGACTATTATAGCTATGTTACATAAATCGCGAGTTAGAACAAAGTGTTGCAGGAACCGGTGTATTAATTTATCTGTTAGCTTGCTAGAATTGTAATTCAGAAGTTTTTATTAGGTGTGAGAAATGTGACAACTGAGCTCACACAACAATTAGGTGAACGTTAAATGACTGAAGTTCTTTGAGCCCCAATGGTTGCTGCTGCGGCAAGTGTTACAGCACTATTCTGACCGCAAATTAATGCTGTTTCCTAGGACTTACATCAATCATTCTTAGTATTTTATTAAGTTCTATATGGGCACAGAAGCTTCCATGGGAAGATCAGTTTACAGGAAAAAGGCTGAGTTTCTAGTTTGCTCCTCAACAACAGCTGCCTCAACAACCTGAGCTCTACTAGGTTACCTAAACACAAGTACTGCGCTGTTTGAGATACCACAGTTTTCTGAGACAGGCTTACAGAGCAGGCTGGTGTTACACAGGACGGGTGAGAGCCCCGAGTCCCTCAGGAATGGTATCTGGAGGTCACGCAGAAGGCCATCTCAAACACACATGGCTAGGTGTCGCAGTCTACAGTGAGCAATATGTTGCTGAGATTACACAAGCAAATTTAAGGCTAGGTCAGACACGTCTGCATAAACAGCAATCATAAAAAGAATGATGGAAACACAGGAAAAAGGGGATCAAAATAACCTGAAGAGAAAATACAGTGATTTAGCAATTTCCTGAAGTTTCCTGATAAGAGAGGCTGAGCCCATGGAATTCTCACTGATGCAATCCAAAAATAATAAACCATCTTTCCTGGCACAGAGGATGACCAGATATAGATCCAGTGATCCATCGGCTCTTTTAGTCTTCCTGTAACACTTTGTCCTTTAAAGACCTTGCTTATTGATTCACATTCTCCAGAGTTTGATGCATCAATTTCAATAATCTTTAATTAAAACTGAGCTGATCTCATAAAAGCTGTGGATATTATCATTAACGGTTGCAACACAGATTTAGCAAAGCTTATTGCTTGCCTTTGATTGCATACTTCATGAGATTCAAGGAACTGGTGGCAATTCATAAAAATTAATATGAGTGACCTTGCCTGCAGACAGGCAATTCTTTACAGAGCCTATAATAGTTTCGGCTCAAAGGTAACTGCTAGAGAGGTTCTCACACCATCCTTGACATGCTCTTTGTTCTCCACCTTTTAAATGGATGACAGTGATTCATCTTCTTATTTAGCCAGATGTCTGAAAGCCTTGGAGATACATAATAGTGCCTGTGGAGAGAGCCACATTTGACACTTCCAATTCTGGCACTGACAGTGCCTAGAGGGTTCAAGAGAGAGTGGATTTGAAACTCTCTTTATATTTGTTTCCCAAACCAAATAGAAGTAAAAGATTTAGGGGAGATACTGCTACTCTGGCATCTCTGAGCAGTGTATTATTTCCCTGAGAGTGGCCTAGGCTCAGCTGCACATCTTGCTGAAGAAAGTAAATCAACTTAAGACATGCAGCGGGGTTTAGCAGAACAAAACTTTTCAGGTTTTTTAAATAGACCCTACATGCCCTGATGTAGATGCACTGGGCAGCATTTGAAAATACAGTCAATTATTGCTTCCTTACCTCCTCCCAAAAAACACTTCCCAAGATATGCTTTCTCCTTGCTACCATAAAATTGCCCCTGTTCATCATGAACTAAATTTTCCTACACTCCCTAGAGCACAAGTTTTTGAAAATTTAAACCTCAGCCTTCAAATAAGCAAATATCTCTCCAACAGTTCCATCTCTCATCCCAAAGGAGTCGGCACAGGTCCCTTGCTGCCTGCAGAGAAGCCATGTCAGTGCAGAGAGGATGACAGGAAGGTATGTTCAAGTTGCATTGTCATTCTCAGCCAACACACACGTGTTTACCCACATGGCTAGTGATATCAAATGTTTGTAGATCACAGTCATAGCCCAGCTGGGTTGAAATCTTCCTTATTTTGTCTAAAAAGAGTGGAAAAATCCTCATTTTTTAATCAGTTCTGCTGGCAGGAAACCATGCCGTGCTATGACGAGCTAGTGAAATTGCACTCTGGTTTCTAGACATTTCAGTCATGGGGCTTCCTGAGAAACAACGATGATGGACCTCAAGGGCTACTTACTGTCACGTGGAATAAGAACCTCTACTGATATCTGGTTCAGGTTTTGTTGGGTGGTAGATTTTTTGTAGTTTTGAGGTAACAATTTTACAGTCAAATATCAGTTATCAGAATCCAGATCCATTAATTTTTGAGACATCACGTTATTTTCTTGCTTATACCTTCCAGGGTTTTTAATTAACTCTGTTAATTCAGGAGAGGCAGTGACTGTGTATGGACAAGTTTCACTTCATGATCAGGAATTATGGAAATTTAGGAAAGACGTGTCTATAAACTGTCACTGCCAACTCCAAAAATGTGTAGGGGCAAGCTAAGAAAAGATAGCTTGTATAAACCATTACTATTTCATTTTTTATTTATATGTTGTTAAATCACTAAGTGGTTTTAACTGAGACCATGTTTGACAGAGATGATATCTATGCGCTTTTTAAAAATCCATTAGTCTAGAATAGAAATGTAACTATTTTACAGACATCTGGATTTTACTGAGCTATCAACTCTGCTATTAAACGAGAGATTCAAGACTTCTTTGGGGATCCATTTGGAGCCAGTTCTCATTGAGAATATGAGAGGCAAGTTAGAAAGCTCTTATGGCATCCTTTGAGCTAAATTCTGAAATCAGAATTGAAATCAGTCCAATGGAGAATATGAGCTATATTCACCAGTATTTTGTGAAAATAGACTTTCAAATTTTTCTTCAGATGGGGAGGTATTGCATTGAAAATATTTTATTAGTTCCAATAAAATTTAATAATAGGCAATTTAAATCAGTAGGAATCAATTATCAATAAACTTGAGTAAACATAAAGAATTCATTCCACGTGAGATTAAACAAAAGAATCCGTAAGGCAACAACATTAGAATGATATTTTTCTATATTCTTGTAATCTTCTCTTTTATGTTGCTGAAAACTTTGCTTGTTTTAGCCTGAGGCTTTGTTTATTGATTGTGCCCAACAGAAGGACAAACGCTAAAAAGATAAGGAGGCAAACTAAACTCCATCTGCAGATGAAGGTCAAATTCACATCATCTGACCTCAGGAACACAAATTTCCCATTATGTCTAAAATGAAATACCACAGACACTTAGGCTGCAATACTTGAAATCTTCAAGAAACTTCTTTTGCTTATANAATCTAGACGATTCTATGATTCTATGAATAATGGCTGTGGAGTGAGAAAAAAAAAAAAACACACTGAGAAAACCCAGTTTCCTGCAGGTTTAGTACCAGGCCCTGAGCACACACCTCTCCCTGGGAGGGCCAGCTCCAGCAAGGACATCCCTGTTCCCCTGGGGTGCTCCCAGGGTGGCTCCTCGCAGGGCTGTGGGGAGGCTGTGGCCAGGCCAGACCCTGACCCGGAGGCTCCTGTTCCTGGAGCAATGACTGTGCTGCCGAGCAGCCCTACCCGGGGCTGCCCACCACCCCGCTGATCCAGGCCTCATCCCGCCTCAGCCCATCCCTGTCCCCAGGGACTGCCCCCATGTCCCCCAGCTGCCCGCCTTATGGCTGGGGCAGCAGGATGGGGCCCAGGGACCAGACCCATTTAAATCCCAGATGGTTTTTCAGTTACATTAGCATCCAATGGTTATGAGTGAATGATGTCAATCACATAATTTGAAGACAACGTAGCACTTTGAAAAGAAGGTAATAAGTGAGTAGCAGCCCACCAAGAAGAGCCATACTTCCTGACCTTTTCTATAGAATCATATTGCTTTCAGAAGGTCAGTGTGATTAAGAAATCAAACAATAAACTCAATTCAGTTTCATCCAGCAAAAACCAAGGCAATTGTAAATGCCAAATTTGACACTCAAGGGACTGGAGCACCTCTCTTATGAGGAAAGGCTGGGAGAACTGGGTCTGCTTAGCGCGGAGAAGAGAAGGCTGAGAGGGCATCTCATCAATGCTTATGAATATCTAAAGGGTGAGTGTCAAGAGGATGTGACCAGGCTCTTTTCAGCAGTGCCCAGCAACAGGACAAGGGGCAATGGACACAAACTCGGACACAGGAAGTTCCATCTCAACATGAGGAAAAACTTCTTTCCTTTGAGGGCAGCAGAGCACTGGCACAGGCTGCCCAGGGAGGTGGTGGAGTCTCCGTCTCTGGAGATACTCAAAACCTGCCTGGATGGGTTCCTGGCCAGCCTGCTCTAGGTGACCCTGCTGCGGCAGGGATTTGGACTAGATGGTCTCCGGAGGTCCCTTCCAACTGCTGCCATTCTGTGATTCACTGACACAGAGGGAAAAGAGCATCCAAATGAAACACTATAGCGATCCATCCCAGAACCCAGAGGAGGATGGCCATTTTGCGACTAGTCAAGTCAAACCCAGGGTCACAGGTGGATTTTACAGGAGCAGCAATAGCCCATAAGACATTCTGCAATACCAAGAGCGGCTTGAAGTATAATTTCTCGAAGATTTGTAAAGAAAATTCATTTTAACCAAGAGATTTCAATAAATTTATAAGAGACTTCTATGTTACGAAATCCTGTATCTCTGGTTATGAGATGGAGTTTTCTCCTGGGATACATCCTCAGAGCGACAATGTATATACTATTTATTTGGGTGGGAGGTGGGGGAGAGTATATGTCTACAGGGTCTCTTTTTTCAGTGACACCCCTATTTGGCCTAGATCTTTTCCTACTGAAGTCTGTAGAGGTTTTACAACTGGTATTAGCCTGATTTTGCACTGCATTTTTATCAGTGGTAAAGCTTCACTAGATTTCAGGATAGGCCAAAGCTGAGGTGCTTTGTAAATCTTATTTATCTGTAAGCATTAAAGAGGATGGAACAGTCTGCAGTGAACCAAATAGATGGAAGCTAATCTGTGGTTTTTGTTCTAGTGTCCAGCTGAAGTATGCAGCATAGGACAATCCCTGGCAGCATCTTCAGCCCATTTCAGGGAGAGAAAGGTGCCAGTCTCGCAGTTCACACTGAAACATCCTCAGCGCTGTCAGTCCCTTGTGGTTGCAGGGTTTGGGGCTGGGCATGCCTTTAATTCCAGAGGTGTGAAATAATACCTTCAGTCAAATTGATGAGCATTTTTCTTCCAGAGTTTAACCTTCAAACCCACAAATCTCAGCAGCAAGTACCACACAAATCTTTGATGTGAAATTGGGCACTGCACAGGACCTGCTGCTTTTAATTCACTTTTAATCTTTGCTGAGCTGCTTTCCTTCAGATTCCTGCTACAGCTACTTAATTTTCCTGTGCAGCATTACCCGTTGTTGGGGTTTGTGTTTGGTTTTTGGTGTTTTTTTGTTTATTTAATTGTTGTTTCTTCTTGCTTGAATGGTGGAAGATAATAGCCACCCTGTGGCTAGCTAGAAAAGCTTCCCCAAAAAGGATCAGTTCACAGCTTCTGAACATGTCTCATTTCTTTAAACTGCTTTGCCATATTTTTACAGAAAGCTGAAAGTCTTCCAAGTCAGGATTAATGTGCCATGGCTGCGGAGCGAGCAGAGGGCAGGTTTAACGACTCAGCTTGAGCATAGTTGTAAATTGAAGTACTTTGGACTATTGTCTTCAGAGTACTGTCTAAGAAGGTTTCAGGTACAGGAGAACCAAGAGAAAGCATTGGGAAACAGATACCAAAGGGCTGTAGATCTCTGGATTAAAATCTTTAACTGAACTTCTGGACCCCAAGACCAGAACCGCTTTTGCTTAATGATACACTAATCCTGAAAGCACCAAAGTTTGCTGGGTGCCCCTTGCTTGACTTTAAGAGTCCTGAATTTTCATTCCATGTCAGCACACTCTGAACTAGGATTCTGGGCTCTGAACTCCTACCTCATATCAATCACGAGCCAAAAACGAGGTGAAAACTAGGGTCTTCTGGGACTCCTAATTGGTTCAGGTCCTTCACAAAATCTGCTTTCTTTTTAAAACTTATTCATAGGATTTATAACAGCCTAATGGCCAGTGCACTCAGTAGGGAAAAGGGAGCCTTGAATTTTAGATCCTTGTTAGCCTAGGGATTTCCAAATCTTCAGATCCATATTCTTGGGGAAGAATACTACCGTTGGGTACTTTTGGTGATTTAGGGGCTTCTTGCTTTTTGTGGTTAATTGGTTTTGATTTTCTTTTTTTTTTCTTTTTGTTCGTTTGATTGCTTTTGTTCTTGTAGAAGTGAAGGCAGGATTAACAAAATGTGGAAGAACAGAAGAATATACTAGGGAATTTGCTACAAAAGGCAAGGAGTACCAGGAACTATAAGCTATGTAGGGGAAGTGGTTTCTAACTAATGCGAATTGATACAGTTCAGGAAAGAAAAGAAAGGGAAAAAAGATAAAATGGGAAAATTTAAGCAAAAGAAAACAAATCTAGCAGTGGAGTTTGTTTTATTCTTGTTTCTATAAATGCTATCCTAATTTTATTTTTTTTTTCACAGTATTAATTGCAACACTGGCAGAAGTTAAAAATTAATCACACAGCAAAAGGGGAGGTGAGCTATGAGAGGAAACTGTCTTTAAGCACACCACAATATAGAACATGTAAACTCTGAATAACACAGATATCTGACCTGTTACAACTCACAGCGGTGGCATCTCAACTATTGCAGCAACACTAAAGGTAAACCTTGGAATATGAAAGAAGAGAATAAAAAATTTCACTTCATCTTTGTCCTGGTTTGAGGTAGAGCAGAACCAATCATTAACGGTGTATTTTTCAGACAGTATCTGCTTCCAGAGTGATAAGACCTGATGTCCGTAATTCATACCAAGGAATGGTGCACAGAGAGGCTCTTGCTTATACTTACTGCTATAACAGCCCAGGCCAGCTCACTTTGTTATTTGCCCCGTTGGAAGGTGGGAAGCGGAAAAGCGTAGAGGGGTCACGCCTGTGGGGAGGAGCAGACAAGAGAGGTGACCCCAAACTGACCAGCAGAGTATTCCATCCCTTCTGCATCATGCTCGGTATAAAAGCTGAGGGATCAAAGGGCCAGCGTCCAAGGAGGAGTCTGTCTGTTCATCTGCCTTTGATTCTGATCCTTGTGTCCCGGAATCTAAATGAGGAATCCATCTCCCCTCTGTTACTGAGTCCAGTCTGGGACTTTCCCAATGCCTGCCAGTGATGTGATCGTCATCCTGGGAGCTTGATACAGTTTTGTATATATTGTATCTATTTCATTGTTTTCTTTTTATTTTACTATTAATATTTCATTAAAATAGTTCAGTTCCTTCTAAACTCATAGATTTCTTTATATATCTCCCTCTTCTCCTTGGAGTGAGAAGTGGGGGAGAGAATCTGTCGTCTCATCACTGGACAATCCAGCCCAAACCACGACAATCTTTAAAGAACTATCACAATCACAAGCATGTTTGAAAAAGAAGCCTGAGCTCAGTGAAGAATTTCAGATGCCTAAAGTGGCATTTCAGTAGAATCAGATTTTGTTGTTCAGACCCTTCAGATTGGAAGACTGAGCATGCAAGTGTTTTTCACCAGTAGATTCTAGTGCAGAATCTACCCTGCTTCAAATCTGACACTGAATGGAGAAAGAAATTACGGATTACAGGAAAAAATGCCTTTGGGAACTAAGTCCAGACTCTTAGGAGTTCCCAGGCTGGAATCAGACTCCCTGTGTCTGTTCTCCCTTGGCCCTGTGACTCACATCCCTGGTCTTCTCCTCAGCTCCATGAGGAGCTGTAGGAATCATTCCCACTCCAACATCCCACAGCACTGTGATGAGGGCACTTTTGTCAGAGGTGGGAGAGTGAGCAGAAACCATAGACTGGGGAAAGTTTAAGGTGCTAGTGAGTGCTTTTTCCAGTAACATTTAGTGCAAAAACACACGTAGTACCTCTTCTTCCAGGAGTTGCACAGGATGGCTGTCTGCCTAAACCTGGATTAGGATGGAAATATAGCCTGGAGATATGTGCTTACCCTCCTAGAGCAAGCACTTTGGAGCATGTTTGAAGAGCTAAAGTTAGATACCCAGAGGACTTTCAGGCTAAGTAGGTAGGTGCCTAAAGGACTAGGCAGTATTTGAAAGCTGCAAGTCTCAGTTGCTGTCTAGCAGAAATGCACACAGCTTTGATTTAAATGTCTGTGTCTCAAATTAGATGAGATTTTGGTAGCCTCATTCCTATCCAGAGTGAATGTAAAAAATATTTTTGCCACCTGCTGGCGTGAAAAATTTTGTCAAGAGTGGATTAAAACTAAATTATTTTCCGCATTTATAGCTAAGCCTAAAATGATAAACAAGAATAGATAGGTAAATGATAAATAAATGCAATGCAGATCCTTAATAATGCTTGATCTTCTGTATCCAAAGAACCGTAAGGTCAGTAACACTTGCAGGTATCAAGCCAGGGGACTTACAATTGCATCACAAGACTGGTACTTGTCCTGGCATGACACATAGGTCAAGCCTTGTAATTCCTTCTGAGAAACCTGCCTCTGTATTCACTGAGAGAACTACTCTGGATCTCTTGAAACTAAATTACATTTCTAAGACTTCCCAAAACACCCTATAAGTTGTTTCATATTTTAGAATCTGTCTAAATTCTACTGCTGGTTAAATCTAATGCATTTATCCTCTGAGTAAAGGTACAGCAGTCCTGTAAACAACAATTTATATTAAGAGGTAAATACATGGGCATAATGAGCAGGGAAGGAAGAAGCAGCTAATAGAACTAAACCTGTCTTCTCCCCAGACATCTTTGCAGGAAATATTAAAGCTATTATTTCCAGTCTTCAGGATTTAGACTCCATCTAACAGGAACATGGAATTTTCATTAATGTTAATGAAACTTATGCAGATGCGTCAAGAGAAAAATAGCCAGCCAGTAATGAAAGCTGTAGCAGAGTTAAAACAGGTGCCACCACACAGAGCTGGCTCAGCAAATCCAATATTTTCATATGGATCTTCCATCTTCCCCAAAATTACAATATCCTAATCAATTCTAGGAAATGCTAGAAACACTATTTATCTTTAAAGATTCAAGAGGACCCAAATAGTTGGACAACTCATCAAATGTTTGGTGTGTCCCTTAACATCCCTGTTTCAAACTGTCCTCCAAAAGAAAAAATCTACTTTGAGTGTTTATGTTGCATTTTCTTTAACAAGAAAGCATGTATAAGATGCTATTTCTCTCTTTCCCAATAAGAAAATTCATTCCTCTGTATAAGAATTATTTTTTTATAAATATCCACTAATTTCCTTGGTGTCTGTATATAATTTTTATATATATACACATACAGAGTGGATTTTTATCTATCAAACCAAATTTAACTTTTTTAGCTGTCTGAAAAGCTGAATTGGCAAATGCTCAACACAAGCAATCTTTTTTTGAGCTTGGTGCCTTGAGTACTAGATAAGCCCAATTTTTGTGTCTGGATAGATTCTTTCTGAGATATTAGTAATTCAAAGGCCTCAAGATTCCTCTGTGTACTTTCAAAGGGAAGCCAAATGACAAATTATATATAAAAGGAACTCTTCTGTATTCTGGTTGCTCTTTGTAGCAGTAAAAGTATCTACATCTACCAACTCAGTGTTTTTATATGTAAATTAATTCTGCGCTTAACAACATTCCCAGATGGAAAAAACTGAACAAGAAACAATCCTGCTTCTATAAACTAGACATATTGTTTTTCTTTCTGCTTCTTGTTCCAAGTTTTCTGAAATGCTCCTGTGTTTACTAACATTGCCTCTTTAGCCTGCAGAGTCATAAGACAGAACTGAGTAGCCAGGAAGAAAGCAGTGAATAAGGCAGGTGAATAAGAAGCTGTAAAAAATGTGTCATTATGTCTGAGTCAGATAAGGCTTAAAACTCTAATCCAATTAGCAATTACACTGGTAAAGTCCCAAATCTGTGTTGTGCCTCTCCTAACCTTGTGTTTCAAGACCCCCTGCTCCCCCAGGGTTAGTAACTTACCCGCAAAGTGAGACAAGTGTGGGCCAGTTTAATTCAGGTAACTTCATTGTCCCTGTTTTTTACATTAACCTTTCCAGAGCTATTCTGTCCACACTGAGGCTGTGGATTAAGCCTACAATGGATCTGACAGAGATGATGGTATAAAATACGCCATATCCCTCACTCCCTCCCAGCTGCTCATTCCCACCCTGTGCCTGGGACAGGCTTTAAAGAAAACCTTGAAAAACATGCTAAAATAAAAAACAACATGAAAAACAAACAAAAAGCCCCCAAAACAAACAAAAAGCCCTACTAGATTTGTTCCTGTTACGACTGACAGAGCAGGCATATAATTGCTGGTGCTGACACCCCAGGCAGTCGCAGCGAGGAGGGATGGGCAGCAGAAGGGAGCCCGGTAAGGCCTGTTGCACTGAACCATTTGTTCTGTAAACAGGGGCCTGATTTCCCATTTCACAAGTGCTCATCCATCCTTTCATAAATTGGCAGGTGACAGTGCAAACACTGAAAAAAAAAAAAAAAGTTTGTAAATGTTTAAATGATCTTTTAGCAGGTAACAGGCAGATGGACTCTGCCTGGCACTGGCAGCGAGGGGGAGCGTGTTAGCGATTGCTAAGAATAGCTGGCTGGAAAGCTGTGCAGTTGTCTGCTCCTTTCCTGCTCTACACCATCACTGGCTGCATGATGGTCCGTACACTAACACAGCAATTAGCTGAGGAACAGCAGCTGGCTAACATCAGTTATTTTGGAACACTAATAGTTTCATTGGGTAAATGATTAGCAGCAGTGTCAATAAACCGCAATTTTTTTTTATTTTTTTTTTTGCATCTAAGTTACAAATGTTGTCTTGGATAGTGCATGCCTGAGTTGCCTATTTTGGCAGGTCAGGGCTCTGACCCGCCAAACACACTGCAGAATTAATGTGAGGTGTTTTCCCCAAATGTAAGTCATGTAGTCTTGACATTCCCTCCTTGTTTTTTATAACACGCTTGGTTGACTTCACTTTCCACACCATTATACCAATCACTTCAGTGTTCTATTTTCAAGGCCATATTTTCAAGAATAACAATAAATATGACTCATTCACTTTATAGTACAGGTGATAATAATGAAAAAGGACATCTAAGTAGCTCCATGGAATGCCATCTCTGATGTTAGTGTTCAAAAGTTTTGACCTGTTAGTTTTCTGTGGACACGTGCTATGTTTTGGGAAGGTTATAAGGCAATATGAGTGATAGTACTTGGAGCTTGTAATTCACATCATTTGAATCAGTGAAACTACAAAAATACCAGGTAATATTGAGAGCATTTCTGAAAATCCCTGATTGGAGTATACAATTTGCTGAACAGGATTGCTGAAAACAGCAATCAGGTCTTTACCTTCTCCAGGCTGAACAAACCTGGAGGTCTCTCAGCCTGTCCTCATATATATCGCACTGAGATCAGCTCCCTGATCATCTTGGTTATCTCTGCCGGACTCACTACTGTTTGTCTGTGTCTTTCATGCACTGAGGAGCCCAAAACCAGACACAGGCCTCCAGATGTGTCTCACAGATATGGAATAGAGGGGAAAGATCACCGGACCTGCTGGCTACACTCTTACTAATGCAGACTTCACCCTTGCTAGTACACTTCTGCTGATAATGATATGATAGGCAAGATAGAGTTGTACAAAGTTAGACCATGGGAGATAATTTGGTCACAAGATGGTCATAAAGGTCTTAGTATCTATGGCATATCTCTAGAAGGTTGTGTGAAGACTGCTAAGAGGGTAATTCCTGGAAACAAAGTGAAATTCACGAAGGTGAAAAGAGTGAACAAATAATAAGCAAAGAAACCAAAACATCTTTCTGCAGCTAGGTTTATTTTTTAACCATGTCATTTTTGTGACTCAACAATCTGCTAGTAAACAAAGCTGAGGAGTGTGATTAGCCATGGCACAGCATAGAAACAAGGAGCAGTTTTGGGGGGGGAGGTATAGGTTTTCTTTAACATTTTTCCTATTGGAAAAAATATCAGTACAACTACACCCTAAGGAAAATAAGTCTATACTATTAATGCCTGAATTTGTTAATTCAGGTTCCATAGCTTCCCTGGAAAATATTTATTATTCTACAAACAGATTGAAAAGCACAGAATTAGCAGAGAAGGACAAGAGGAGACAACTGACTCCACTGAAATGGTTAAAAAAGAATGATCTATTCCAGTTAAGTCACATGGAGAATACATAAAGACAATGCAGCTTGGCAAGGTGCTTTTCATCAGATTCTGTTAGACTTACCAAAATTCATTGGCTTGCAATTTCTCTGAGATACAGAGAAAAAAATTTAGCATCCCAACAGAAGGTGCATCCCAATAGATATTCCCTTATCTAACCTAACTGTAGGGGTTGCATTTGCAGCTGTGACTGAAGTACTTCTGATGGAAGAAGAATGAGATTCCCACTATATACCACATTGTGTAACAGTCAGTTGTTTAATGAGGACCTTTAGCTAGAATGTGGAGTCCTCAGCTTTGGAGAGACCTTTAGCCTCATTTATACTTATATTTAAATATAGAAGTATAAATACAATATTATTATAATAGTTACAATTATTACATTATAAAATGTTGGGCAATTATAGTTGCTAGTGACATGAACTATGTGCTTTTTGAATTTCTGAAAACCATGTCCATAGGCATACTTCCAAAAAAATTACCAACTTTTGAATACAGCTCTAAAGATTTTGCTTATAATGTTGATCTGGAACAACACTGTCATGCAGCAAACCAACAAACTCCTTTATCTGTACATTTCTTCCTTCCTCCCCCTAATCTTTTTTTAAGGCAACTACTGCTGTCACTAGATAAATTTATTACGGCAAAACCAATCAGGTCCTCAATGGAAGAAACAATTTACTTACTATCTTAGCAGTTTCTCAAATGCTAAGAAATTTGGGAGACCTACAAATTTGTAGCAAAGCAAGAACTAAAAAAAAAAGGAGGGCACTATATAAATACATTAAAAACAGAACATTTGCCACTGACAAAGTTTAAATTAAAATTTACAGACAATGAGATAAAGAGAAGAAAGCGTTGATTCATTTGCTGTCCATGACAGAAGTAAAATTCATGAGGGAGATTGGTCCCACCTTAGTTTAGGCTGACTGATTGCATTTAATGCTAACCAGAAAGCGCTAACATGTTAACGCCTGACGTCTTTTATATGCAGAAATTATGGTCAACATACCTTATGGTATGAAGCCAGAATGTATGGAATGTGTCCTTGCACTGAGCGGCTCAACCATGTATCCATTGCAGGGAGAATCAAGCCCTCTCCTCCATTAACAAAAGAGCTACCAGGTTCATCATGGCTCACAGCTCCACAGAAATGGAGCTGGGGAGAAGCAAGATTGAGAGGGCAAGCATGTATTCTCTCTATCTCCACCACACCATAGGAAAGATTTCATGCCTCTGATAAAGACTCACTGGAAGAGAACAAAGATGGATGCCCAGACTGATAGTTTAAAACTGTATAGCTCAAGACTAGAAACTTCAGGATTCTTGTGGCTTTGCATATTCCAAACCTCTGATTGGCAAGGTCAGGCCAAAGGTTGACAGCAAGCACATTATCTTGTCTCCAACAGTAAAAAGCAATAAATTTTGAAGGAAGGACTATAAGCCACAGGATAAATATAAAATAATGACTTCCTTCATATGGCTTCCCATCTAGGATAATCTCACTGAAGAGTATAACTCGTGGAGAAAACAGTACATCTGAAACTGGAAGTTCTTCAGGGTTTAGACTATTTCCTTAGTCAGTCTGTGAAGGTGAGAACCTGTAACTTACAGTAAAAGTACTCACATATATTTGATGAAACAAACATTTCCAGAAAACAACAATCCAGAGTCTAAATGTTCTCTAGCTCTATCTTCCCACACTACATAATGGATAAAGGGAAATGATAAACACAAATAAAAAAGATTTCCACTTTGTACCCATGAACTTCAATAATCTACCTGAAAGAGAGAGAAGGTTCAAGACCCCACATCTAATCTCCCTCTGGAATGCCAAAGCAAAAGAAACAGACTTTGACAAGGAAGATAAAAAGGCTCTCTGCCTCAGTCTTGACTGAAAGGAATAGGTAGGGAACAGTGACTACAAAGGAAGATCATGAAGGGTTACCAAGCTCCATCCAGTTCTCTCTGCTGTCTAGTGTATTATTCACACACTAGAGAGCAAAGTTTATCTTCTTCCAGTGAAATGTCCACACTCAGGTCGTACTCTTCCTTCACTGCAACTTTTATAAAAAAATCTTTCCATCTAAGTGTTTTACACCCAACTGTAGAATGCACACAGTAGCCACTTGATTATGAAACAAAATTAAATTATCTGTATCTTACCATCTCAACATTTTTCTCCTGCAAACCTCTTTGTAAAGAAATGAAGTCAGTAAACAGGACCTCTGTATGGCTCACTCTCACAAACTTAACGCTGAAATGGTAATTTGGTCTACAGAATTTACATTTAAATTATGTGATACTACAGAAAAGTAGATCTACATTTACAGAATTATAGCATTTCCAAGTTGTTTAACATTACCATTCTTAACATTACCATTTCATGTTGCATTATATTTAGGCAATTTAAATACCGTATGAAATAGGGCCAATCAAATGCAATGTTGGCAGGTCCTAGCCCAAGTAACCTTGCACTCTAGACTGCATCAGGTGTCCATTTGTAAAAACTGCCAGAGTTATCTGTCAGAGGACGGGGGGAAACAGGGTCACAGGATGCAAATCTGGTGGGATGTAAACCATAGGACACCAATTGACTGAGATACTTCTTCACAGGGACTCACGATGACCGTGCAATTTCCAGCACTAGAAGGTCACTGGTTATTTTGAAACATTTAACTTTTCAATTGAATTTCATTTCGGCCTTTCCCTGTGTAACTCTTCATTGTGTGCTGAATTACGTGTGGATTTATATCCTCTTCTCAACCCCCTGTCATTTGTGAGACATGAAGAAAGGCTAAGCGAAACTGGTCTCTCTAACATGGCAGGTTCGATGTTCAGTGAGTGAATGGTATTTTCCAAGATTTAAGTCATAAAACCTGTGTTAGTCCTTTCAGCACAAAGTCTCTGGCATATCAGTGGAGGTCACTAATGTGGGACCCCGCTGTGTCAATTCAGAGTGAAGAGATTATTCTGACAGCAGATTTAGCTTGTTTTGAAAATGTAACTGAAATCTTACATCCTCCCACTGTTATGTGCTAGTCCGATCAACAATGTAGACTCTTAAGGACTTGTCTGACAGCCATGGTTGCCAAAAAATGTAATCCTGATTAATTCAGTCTGCTTTTTTAAGGATGTTCTCTGTAGTCAGCACTACTCAGTCCTGAAGCAATCAGTTCAGTAAGTTACAGTCAGCTGCTTTGCACACAACAACCCCTTGGACCCATGTCTCAAGTTTAGACTTCTAGTCCCACTACATTCTGTGTATATAGCTGTTTCTGGTTTAAATGATCTGACCTTCCCTTAAATATTTCGTGTAACTCTTCCCTCTCCAGACCCAGCCTCTTATTAAAGCAAACTCCTGCTACACAACTGTACTATTATCAAAACAGTTTCTCTGCTCCTGCCAAAAACTCGACTTTTCTCTATGTAACATGAAACTGGCTGTCAATTCTCCCACTGTCTTTTCCTCAGTTAATTATAGGAAGTTTTAATTCTCGAAAACTAATAGAGAAGCAATAAAAATATTTTCAAATTTCTCAAAACTGCCTGAAAATGCATGTGCTGCAGAGCGACATCATCCTACTCCCATAACCCCTCATCTTCCGTTCTTCACCACATTCTCTCTCACTGTCATTTCACATCTAAAATGATGTTGCAAGTTTTTAGGAATGGAAACTTTGTTCTTTATCCATTTTTTGCAAACAGTAAATATAATAATAATAATAATAAAAAAGGCTGTCTAGTCCTGTCTGTCTAGTAATGCTCTATTCCTGGAGACAACCTCTGGCCTTCTGTCTGAGTTGATATTTGCACCATGGCATGGGAGCAGTAAGTCTCTGAATGTCGCACTATTTCTCTCTAGAACATGCATCTCTGGCACTTCAGAGCTGAGGCGCTCTGTCAGTCTTACAATCACCCTCTCTGCCCTCACCTTCTATCTACCAACAAAACTTTACAATATGAAATGATTTTCAGAGTGGTCACGTGGAGTACCGTAAACATATCCAGGGCCATCCAACTATGTGTCCGATCCTAATTTGAGGCACAGCAGACCAAAGTATATGCCATCCCAGAAGCCCACTCAATCCCAGAGTTTAGCATTTCTCCCAGACGCGGTGAATTCCCTCTTGCCTGTTAGTGCGCTCCGAGTTTTCCCCCTTCATCTCACCCAGATGCTGTTGCTGTTCAGCAGAACTTTTAGCAGCTTTTCCCTGCTTGCGGAGGTGAGTGGAACACACATGCCCGGACACTTCTAGTCCCCTCGGCAGTCTGCTAGAGCTGAGAGGCAATGGAAGAAGCTTTGGATGTCTGCAGACCTCACTTCTGAGCCGCAAATTCAGTGCCAGGGTTATAGTCCAACCTCCCTGATTCCAATGTGGTCAAATTTTAAGTGCTTTAATGTGCTTGAGGTACTGCCGCCCAGCAAGTTAAATCAGGACTAACCTATCATTTCTATGTAGATGTGCTCAGTGTCCTAGGTTTCGTTAAAAGCCTTTTTGGAGACTGGCTTACTTTCAGGATTTCTCACATTAAATATTGGAAAGTCAGCGATGGGAATGCAGAATGCAGGGCACCATGACTATATTAGGACAATGCTGGAGCGTGGCCGGGCACCCTTATTCCTCCTCTCCCACTTAAAAATCTTTGCCCTCTCCTGGAGAGGAGGACATCATGAGCTTTGGGGGGAAAAAAAGAAAGAAAAAAAACAATCAGGAAAGAAAAAAAATGGAAAGTGACATTGAAAGCTATTCTAATTTATATTTCCTTTGTGACATATTTGGGGGGATTTATATTTCCTTAGTGGGATGAGGGAGAGGAAGGAGTGGTGTATTGTGTATTATGTGAAGTTAACATGAGCAGTCTCGTATCTGTGGACCTGACTCTGCTTTCTTGGTGAGTCAAAATGCTCATACACATACAGCAGCGACCTGGGGAACCTCCGGCTGGGTCTGAGGTCCACGTGGAATCAGCGAGGAAAGAGAAACACCATTTAGCCAGCCTTAACCAAACCATCTTCTGCCTGAGAAAGAAGGTTTACAGAGCAAACACAGCACATGTTGAGCTGTAACTAGTTCCTCAACTTTTGGGCAGCTTTTCGAAAGAATTGCTACAATCTATAGTGCAATAGAGTACAGAGCATAATGTACATAATACAGATTATGTCTTAATTTACATGGTTCTCAGTGAGTATCGGGGCAAACAAGTTGAACATCTGGTAGACACAGCTACCGATGAACTCGGAGCTGTATTTTAATTCATGCAGCTGTGCTAGCTAGCCAGATTAAAAGCTTTTGTTACTCTTGATGTCTGCAACATATGTGTAAGAGTCTGTGGGAAAAAATGAAGTCTCACATCATTTGCAAGGTCTTTTTGTGAAGGAAACTCTTCCTCTCATAAAGCATGTATTCATTCAGGCTAAAAATACAGCTTTGTAAGTCATGTTCGCATGACCTATGTACCAAGAATGTGCCTATGACATCAGAATAGTAAGTGTACTAGAAGGACTGACAAAACAGTGATACCTGGCTCTGCATTGACAAAAGGGGTTTGTTCCCTTTTTAAATACTTTTAGTACTTTTGTTCCCTTTTTTTGTACTTTTCCCAAGGAATCAAAGCATCATATATTTCTTTCTATTCCTCGAAGCATCATATATTTCTTTCTATTCCTCGAAAATGTAATGTATTTCAACTGGATCCAGGATCCAGGTTACATGCTTCCTGCTGTCCCGCTGAAAGTTAATGACCTTGCACAATGTGTGTGTCAGCAAATAATTTGGAGGACAAATATAGTAAGATTTATGCACTTTGGACCCTTGAACTGGTTTTGTACAGGAGTACAAGATGATAGAGTATTCGTATGAGAATGTTTCTTCTTCTCCAGGCAGTGGAGGAATGCATAACATAGTCCTGAATATACAGAGGAAAATGAGTTGTTGTGTCTGTCACCGTGATCTGGGACCTCTTGGTAGAACCTAATAGTACAGAATGGGGTTTATCCCACAGTTTGCCTAGTGCAATGATTTTTCAGGGATGTGTGGTTGGACATCTGGAAAACCCACTCCCAATATACCTAAAAACTGCTCTAATGTTGTCTCTTTAAATTTTGAACAAGAGACACGAACAAGCCAATATTAGAAGTCTGGCATTTTGAGCTTTCATCTCCCTACCAACATGGGGCTGCTTCTAACTGCAGGATGTTTTGTCCAGCCTGGCTGTAAATGAGACACTTCATTGGGCTGTAGACATTTGACTGGTGTCCTCATTACATTATTCTTACTTGTGATTGAAGTGATTCCTTTCTATAGAGTCAGCAGCCCCCAAAAATGGTCTGCTATCCTGAACCCCCTTATTACCAATATATTATTTGTGCTGCAGTATGCATCCAAATCATTAGTCAGGATCCTACAGCTGTAGGAATTATATAGATCTAGAAAGGCAAAAAATGGGTCCTCAAGTTTGTATTCTAAATCTAGGAAAGCTTTACGTGGTAATATACACAGTTACAGGGACTGTCAGGCAAAATATGTGTGATTGATAGGATATTTAAAATATCTTAACAAAGAGCCATTCAGTCACCCTGGATGCAAACATTCCAGTCTTCTCCAAAGACTTGCCTTATTGACATCGGCTCTTACGTTGTTCAGACAGTACACTGATTTCCAGGCAAGATGGGGTCTTCAGTTATCAAGCTTTACACCTGAAATTCAAAATGCATGGAATTTTACTTGGGACTGGGGTAGTAATGGTCTTGTTTGATAAACGCCTCTCTTGTGTTTATGGCAGTGTAATTACATATTAAAAAATGGAAAATTACTTTATTGGGCTACCACTGCTGTGTTAAATATCCTTCAAAATCAGTATGAATTTGTCCTTACTACGTGCCATTCTGAACTCATGATATTTATGTTCCTGGGAAGAGGATTTTAATATCAACAAACAGGGAAACTGTCACAAAGGCAAGACTCATGCAGCACGTAGCCTTATTTCAGGGAACTTAGTAACATCTGAGAGCTGCTGTATGTAGCTGAGTTGCTATTTGGGTACTATGCTAAAGACAGTGTGTTTAATTAACAAAACCAATATTAATTTCCTGTTTCCTATTTGCTAATAGGCAAGCAAAATGCAATTGCCAAGCATTCATATAATCCTGAAGAAAACACCTGGAAGTCTACCAGGCTCATGGATGCAGACAATACTGTGTATCTCAGTAGTGCCTATGAATTGTCCAGTCGGACCCATGGGCACCCTCTTGGAAGCATTTGGTAACCTGAATTCTCTGTGGGCACAAGGGTGATGATGCCCAAAGCCAAAGCCACACACAGTACGAGATCCGAGGCAGTTTCCTTGCGAGGTTTTATCACCTCTTGGAGGGACAGCTAACATTATATTTATAGCGCAGCTGAGAGCAAGGTTCTAGGGTACTATATTTGAAAACAGGCATTACATGACCTTGTACTATGTTTCCTGCCAATTATGCCTCAAGGCATATTGTACACTGCTGTGAAATATGCTCCAAAACAGAAAGAAAGTTAAGACTTTTAAATTAATGCTATTTATAACTAATTACTGTGCTTCACTGGTTTTTAGGTCTGTCTTGGCTCTGTGTTATTTTCCTGTTTACCTGAGAATTCATAATTCTGTTTTACCACACAAATCTTGACACCCTGTAATGCTGCACTTCTACAGAGCAGCATCATAAACATTTTTGTATCTTGTGACCTGCGCTGAGAAGTCAGTTCCTCGTTGTATTTTAAATCAGAATTACAGAAAATCACTCTGATTTGAAACACTTATCTGAAACTTTAAATCCTTAACTCTGCTACTCACTAATAGTGTGTTGATCTTTACCAGGTTCAAGAATCTACCTAAATTACTACAGAAAAAAATCTGGAAACAGAGAAAAAAATGGGTAATTCTGAGGTAACCTAAAGAAATTGCTTTATCAAGTTTCTTCTCAAATTTAAAAGCAAGCATAAGAAATTATAAGACAAATCTACAGAATCTGAAAGGTAGAAAAAATATTAAGAATCAAAATCATGGTAACAAAACTAAAACTTTTCTAAACAGCCATTCTGTTCAGTCTGATAGTGTCAGTTCTATCCTTTTTCTTTTCCTGTTTGACTGTCTCTTCTGTGTTAATAGTCTTTGGGACAGACTGCACGGATGTAAAGATGGGAGTGAGAGAGAGAAGATGGAATGCAAGAGACTGGGATGTGTGGAGAAGCTCTTGGATGATGCAAGCTTCTTCCTCAAGTGAATGGATAAAATGCAAGACAGAAAGTATTAAAAATTAACTCAGAAATGATGGACAAAAGTGGGGCTCATAGATGAGCCTAACCTTGAAATAGGTGTGTGGATGAGAAGTGGTGGATACACCACTGGATACACCAGTGGTCGGATTTGGGAATGTGAATGACACTGGTTTATAAACATAACAATGCACATAAGTCTCTCCAAAAAGACAGTACCACAGTCTCCCCAGGCATAGGGGAACAGAGAAAGTTTTCAGCAGCATATGCTTCACTGTGGTACAAACCGTTGTCTTGAATTAGTAGCGGAATTTATTAATTTTATTTATGATTCATAATCAAGTATGTGTATGTGTTCATGTACATTAATATGTGTGTGGGGGACAGGGACAAGCAGAGTTTTAAGCATAAGTTGATATCGTATCTTGGAACAAAGAAGAAAAAGGGTTGCAGATTGAAAAAGCTGCTTGAGAACCTTCAGTATATGCAAAGTCATACTTCTTTTAAGTAATATTATTTAATACCGCTTATTAGTTGACATAATGATCACAGTTTTTAACCTCAGAAAATTCACTCATATTGGGAAAACTACTAAATGTCCTGCTGGATGACACCTGGGAATCAAATCCCAGCAAAGTGTAGTCCAGGCATTAATGTATTGTCTGAACTGCTGGGTTGAAGAATTTGTTGTGGATAAAGAACACTGCTGAATAAATGTTTATCACTGTATTTACACATATCACATAGAATCATGATAATAGCTCAGAAGAAAAAAAAAAAAAAGGATGAGTCAGCATGCTGTGAAACAAATTTCGGCTTCAAAACTTCAGGTTTTCCCAGGAGGTACTTTTCACAGTTTACCGTAATCTGCCTATTCAGTCTAAATTAAGAGTGCTTGAAGTAATACATGCAGTCACAAACAGTGAATCACTGGCATAAGTCAAACCCCTGACATTTCAGACATTTCTAGCTGGATATCTCTTTTCCACATTAGTCTTGACTAGAGTATTCACTGGCTTGCAAACAATCAGCACAGCTCTCAGAATGTGTTGTTAGTGGTTACCGACTAAAATAGAGCTATATTTGTTGCATTAATTATTGTGGTTACCAGTTTTAATCAGGAACTTGCTTGGCCCTTTCTTCTATAATTTCTGATGGGTCTGGCTGCCAGGTAGGTCAGGAGCACCATGAGAACAACTCCTCAAGTTGCATTTTGAGCCTTCCCTTTCTTGTTTTGTCTAGTAAATAAGAAGCACAGAGGTAAGCCAAAAAAAAAGTCACAGAAAAGTACAGGAGAGTTTTTCCAAGACTTAAAAAAGTTTCAGTCTCAGTTTGATGTGAAAGTTCATGGGACCTACCCAAAACATTTCCACCCTATTAATAGCCTTGGTTTAATATAGGCACTGAGCAGAGGCACTGTGAAAACCTCCCCACATAAATCTGCTAATGCGCTTCAGGTTGGAGTTACATAATTACTTTTCCATGTCTAGAATCCCTTCAGAAGCCAAACTGTATTATGCAAAATTTGCAGTCTTCTATACATGGTTCAGGGCAGTGCTGGATAAGGTATTTTCAAGCTAGCAATGAGAAAACTAAGATTCCAACTAGTTCTCCTTCAGGTTAGTACTGTGGTGTTCACCAGGTCACATGGGTGCAGTACTACTAAATTTTTCCACAACTTTGGGAGAAAGTGTCCATAGGGAGGTAATTTTTCAAGCCTGGCCTTAGCTTTTGGAGCTGCAGATGGTGCTACTGAGCTATGAACTCCTTTGAAAATCTGGCTCTTAATGGAAGAATCAAATTACTTGAAAAAATTATCAGGCATCACCCATCGTGCAGCTGCCCCATGACTGATGTCACTCTTGATCTCAGTTTACCAGGCACAGTCAAAGATCATTGCACTGTCATTCTTGGTAGTGAAAGTTGCTGGTCTTGGCAGCAGCAAAGAAGATGCTCCATGTTTTTTAGCACTGGAGTACGCCTGTAAGGTATTTTGAGGTTTTCGCATCTTCTTGATTATCATCATCATCACTATCTCCTTTTGATGGAGATGAAATATTTTAGAATTTGTGAGAGGTTTTAACCCTTATGTTCCCAAATTAGTAACTTTTTATTCCAAAATTTTGTTTATTCCAAGTGTTCAATTTTATAAAACTGTAAATAAGCTCATTAGCTTTCAGCTTCTATTAAAATACAGTGAGATTGTCATTTGTTTCAACTTTTTTTTTTTAAAGTGCAAATCCACCCCCTTAGGTTTTTGTTCCATCCCTCCTACCAACTAGGGGAATTAAAATAGGATTTCAGTTTGCTTTAACAAATGTAAGAAGGGGATTTTCCTGGGTGGGGACCAGGGCATCTATGGGACAAGGAGGACGCCAGAACAGGAGAAGTCCTCAGGCACCCACCAACCACAGGGGTGGGGAGAAGGGAGACCTAAGGATTCATCCACAAAATAGGAAGAGTGTGGGGAGGAGCTACGTAGTAACAGTTACGCTTTGGGCATGAAGTGAATTGTAGGATGATCTGGTAATGGCTTTTTCAATGACTGATTAACTTTCTGGCTTAACTTTCTGACTACTGCTGGAAATGATAATGGAGGTTTTTTGCAGTGGTTACAGAGAAATAAATGAGAGTGCCAAAAAATGAGGGATGCATAGTAAACTTAACATCTGTGAGGCTCCCAGTGACAGATGCTCAAAACGGGTCTCCTGGGGAGATAGGATTCCAGTGACCTTGACCCACAGTAGTCGTTTCTTAGAGATGACCGGTAAAAAGAGACGTGTCTGAAAAACACTGTCATGACAGACAAATAAAACTCTGTTACAAAGGGTCTCGTACTGGGGGAGGGAACCCAGAATTGTTTTCCTTTGGGGTAGGATCACATTTCATGATCTCAATTGGAAAACAACTGTGAATACAGCTAAGAAGATTAATCAAGTCCCCAGTTCCAGCACATGCTGGAATACTATTAATCCTGGGATTCATCGTATGGCATAAGTCACTCCAAATTAGTATTAAATCATACTGTATTTGAATTTTGGTAAGAAAGGCTCAAGTATCCTTTATTTTTTTACTCCTTTAAGTATTTCTCTATAAACAAAAATGTACCATTTTAATTTCATTTTGCATAATAACAGCATGGATTTTCTATAAAAACGTTTAGAAATGAATCAAGACAACAATTCTTCCATAAATATCTCTGATTATCTCATAGTAAAAATATAATAAAGAAATGTGAGAATGTTAGAAAAATCACTCTTGATTTGGGGGATAAGTCATAAAAAGAAGCCATCAAAACAATAGAGATACAAACAGCCTTTTTCCTGGTATCCTGCCTAAAAATAGGCAGAATACTGGGAATACTAAATAAATCAAGGCCAGCAAAATAATCAAAAGCTTTTAAACAAACATTATAACAGGATAAAAGAAATATAAAATTTGGAATGTTGTGTAGTAACAATCAAAGAATGGTTTTAAATGTCAGGACATCACTAAATCCGGGATTCTGCCACTATTGTCATCTGGGCATCCCAATAAAAAATAGCACCTTACTCAGAAATTCAATATAAGACAACCTCTGCAAGCAAGATGAAGTACTTGTGAGGTCAGCCTAGATTAGTCCACCTCCATGTAGCCTGTCCTTAGGTGTTGACACCCTTGCTCAGAGACGTACCAAGAGATTACCTCCTCAGAGCTGGAGGGCTGGAAGGGCAGGTGGGTCAGCACCAGCCAAGCCGACTCATTCAGTCACCCACTAGTGCTACAGGAAAATTTAGCTGGTCATTTTGCTTTGCCTTCACGCTCCTTCTTAATACGAAAGCTCATATAACACCCATGGACATCCACTGGACCTGGGTGGCTCAGATGTATGACCATTTGAAAGGCTGCAGAGATATATCACACTGTTTTAAAACATAACGCATTGCAGTGTAAAGAAAACCTCCACCAAACAAGAAAGTAAAGGCCAGTGCTGCATTGGAAAGCAAAGTGTCAGCCCTTTCCCCTGTCACTGGAAGCTGTGGCATGGGTGCATAAAAGCTAGCTGTAGGCAGTTAGTTCAGGTATCCACATGGCAAATTGGTCTGGTTTCCTACACGACCTGCCAAAAAAGTGAAGCATCACCAGGTGGGCATGCAAAGGAAGGCACCCCAACTCGGAAAGGTAACCTCTTTCCCTTCTTTTCGCCTAAGGAGCACCATAAAGGCTGTTGAGTCTTTATTGACCCCTAAGCTCCCATCATGTTTGCTTAATAAAAGATGATTGAGCCCTCATAAAGAACCCCTTTAGGGAAATCACAAAAAGAAAATTCCCAAGGATTTAGCTCCTTCCTATCATAGACCTTCTACCAATTTTTTCTATAGGGTGGGAGAAGGCCTCTGAACTGACAGCTTGTCAGTGATGTGACTGTTTATTTTAAGGTTGCACTAGAAAGAGGTCATATGAGACACTTGATAGAGGAAGAAACAAGGAGGTGGAAACAGCCCTCATATCCAAACCTACCTACTGCAGTGACATTTCTAAGAGGCAATAATTAGGAAAAGATAAAGAAATTTCAGAGAAAATCTTGTGTTTATTTGTATAGTCCTTCACTCCAGGATTTAGATCCAAGAATCAGCTATAAGGTGATGTGATAGTGATTAAATATTATATTCCTCACATCTAATTCTACTTTCATGGGCCTGTCACACTAGAGCAGGAATAAACACTATTTACCGTCTGCTTGGGTTTTCCTTAATTCTATAATCTTTAAGTAGAAAAATATCTTGAAATGTAAGTGTTATAACTTCCAAGAAATAATCTTTTAAAGAAGATAGCTATTGCAAGAGCAGATTAGAAATTATTTTCTGCAAAACAGAACAATTAGTGGAGTTACCAAATTAAGCCCTCTGCTTGAGTCATCAGTTCTGTCCATATTCTCTGGCTAGCATCAGTTCACAGAATTTGATGCAACATTTCTTTGGAACATGGTTCTGTTTGCTCCAGTTCTTTGATTGTTTCATGGTCAAGAGAAACAGAAAATAAGATCAGTATAATTAATTGTTCTTCTGATAAGAGAAAATATTGAAACTTTATGAGACATAAAAGCATTTAAACTACTGGTTTCTCAATGGCAAAACCCACTCTGATGCCTAAAGCAATTCAATCTTTGTAAGAGACCACAGGGAAAATATGGAGATTTATGTAGTGAAGCTCTTCAAACACTGCAAACATGAAAGATGCAACCAGAAATGCAAACAACGCTGCAAACATGGACTTTTTGTTCCCACATGAAGCTTATCAGAGCAGACACTGAAGTCTTCTTGTCCAGTACCAATTTTACTACTAAAACGTAACTTGATAAGAGACGTGAAATGAATGGGATAGAAGAAGAAACAAACACCACAGTCTCTATCCCAAAGCATGTCACAGGTGACCACATTCTGGAATTTCTGTTCTGTGTGGTCATTTCAACTTTTCCTTTTGACAGAAATTGAAATAAAAAGTCAAAACCTCCCACGAGGTGAAATTTCTAGAAAAGCTCACTTCAGAAATATTGGATATTATCTATATTTTCATTTCAATAAATCAAAAGGACTCTTCTCACTAAATATTTCCATGGTAAGTCATACTATAAAAAGCACTTCAGCCTTACCACAACACTGCATTATGAAGCTACTCATCTATGAGAATTGACAGTTCCTGCAACAGCGTGATATAATCTGATCTTTGCTTTTCAAAGAGAGAAGGTTTCAGAGGTCTTTAACACAATAATACACTCATATATCAAGATTCTCAAACATTCTCAGAAATTTCAAGGACTGATAAGGCCTTTAAAAGTATTTTTAGAAGTGTGTAATATTGTCCACAGAAGAATAATTTGTCTTCCTCTGCTTGTGGTTAGTTTTCCTTCATGTTCATAATTTTTCTTTTTTTCTCAAAAAACATTGCGTGACAGCAACTGCTTTCCCCCAGTCCCACGGAGCCCCAGAGCACAGCACAGCTGGCAGGCTCCACAGTTCATGCAGTGGTTTCTGGGCTCCACTTCGAGATCCTGTATGTCTTCTGGGAACTTTTACTGACACTGTCAAGGGACTCCTGGGAACCCTTTGAGGAACACCAGGGTGCCTGCTGCTGCCGGGAAAGGTCAGATACACGAGGCTGTGACCACCAGGAAACTCACAGCAGGAGGAAGCCAGAAGCCTGCACAGCATCAGGATGATGATGAGGGAGAGAGTGGATCCTCTCTGAGACCTGCAGTCTCATGAGCTTCAACCCCAGCTGCCCCAAGGGAGGGGCCAGCAGCACCTCTTCTTATCGGGTTGGGAAATGGAGGCTCCCACAATGGGAGCTGGTGCGTTGGCCACCCAGCTCTGGCCAACCAGAGGCCAACTAGCTGGAAAGTAAGCTTTGTAGAGAAGGCCATGGAGGTCCTGGTGGGGAACAAGTTGACCATGGGCCAGCAATGGGCCCTTGCAGCAAAGACAACCACCAGCCTCCTAGGATGCATTCAGGCAGACGGCTGCCAGCAGGTCAATGGAGGTGATCCTTCCCCTCTGCTCAGCCCTGCTGAGACATATCTGGAGTGCTGCGTCCATTGCTGGGCTCCCTGGTACAAGAGAGACATGGACATACTGTAGTGAGTCTAGTGAGGGGCCACAAAGGTGATTAAGTTCTTGAAGCATCTGCTACACAAGGAGAGACAGAGAGTTGGGACTGTTCAGCCTGGAAAGGCAAAGGCACAAGGAGATCTTAGCAATGGATATAAATACCTGATGGTGGGAGTAAAGAAGGCAGAGACAGACTCTTCCCAGTGGTGCCCAGATTGCCTCCCTGAAGTCTCCCTTGGAGGTATTCAAAATCCAACTGGACATGGTCCTGGGCAACCTTCTCTAGCTGACCCTGCTCTCAGCAGGGTGGCCGAACTAGACAATCTCCTGAGGTGCCTTCCAACTGCAGCAATTCTGTGTATCTGGTACAAATACTTTCCGATTATAATCATGCCTTTGTCATTGCAATATTACTGCTTTGAGTGAAAGTAATCACATACAGTGTCGAGTCCTTTCTCAGTGGACTTCTTTTACTTAGCTTTCTGTCATTCATCTCCATATAAGCGCTGTCTCATTCTCCTTGTTATCTCCACCCTATTCACTGGCAGACAAAATATGTTTGATTTTTCTGAATTGTTGAATTTTAAATGAGATGAAAATAGAATCCAATTTGAATAAAATAGAAAAAAAATATCATAGTTTCATTAGAAGACCTAAAGTGTAAATTCTAAGATCACTCCATATTTCATTCCTTTCATGAAATTCATCTGATATCGACCTGTCCGTTTGACCGGATTTTTGTTTGGTTGACATTTTCGTGACTTTAAGTGAAGAGGAAATGGCTTGACTAATATTTGCCTAATTTCTGTAGTTTTTCTCTCTTTTTCTCATTTCTTGTCTGATACATACATTATGGGTCATTCATGTTAAAAAAAATCCTATATTTTGAAGATGGGATTAATATAATACCTGTATTTCTATTTAAGAGATTATTGGACATCCTGCTCCATGCTGGAGCTGAAGAAGTAACACCAAACAGTGACACAGCTGTCACAGCTGACTGAAAATCTAAAACAAGAAACAACAGAAGAGAAAAAGACTCTTCCCTGTCATCAGGAAGGATGAAGTAGAGGGCTCGTGTGACACTTTGCTCCCCAGCAATGTGCTCACTCTGCAAATTACAGCTCATCCTTTGATCTTTCAATTTAGATGGTTGCAGCCACTTTTCTGAATACACACTTTTAGGCACAAAAGGTGACTTTCCTTCAGAACATGGGAATGGCTGTACTGGGTCTCACAAAAAGCCCACCTATGCAAGGATCTGCATTCTGCTTGCTAGTCATCTTCTGCTGTTAGGAAAAGAACAGGATACTCATATACGATACTTCACTCTGATACTCTATACTCTCCTGATACTATACTATAGCAGTATCTCCTGATACTATACTATACTCTAATAATCTCCTGATTCAGTCCTCATCTAAATTTAGACATACACAACAAAGATCTCTACATCTGAGAAAAACACTTTGGGAACCCCATCATATGGAACACGCATTTGGTGAAACTCACCTGACCTACTTTAGGCATCACAATCAGCATGAGATGAATCATTCTCTAAAAGTAGTTACTTATTCCTTGAACTACAGAGGGAGCCAAGCAACATGAGCCCAGGCTAATCTTTGTAAGAGACAGACGAAGTCATCTGAGATTAATCTCATTCAAAATACCTGTAGTCAAGCTTGGATTTGGGGTCTTTAAGTCCAGAGGTGTAGGCTAGGGCTCACACCTGTGCTATGATGTTCCCACATCTCATGTAGCTGTACCCCAAGGGAGCAGAAATCTTGCTGTGCTGTGTTCAGCAAAGTGGGAAGAGCAACAGCAAAACGGTGAGAAGAAACAGCAATGGAGGCAGTGTTCAGAGGCAGTAAAGGAGCAGCAAGAGGACAGCAGGCAAAACAAGTAGCAGCTTTTTGAATGAGATAGCGAGCTGACTAGGAGCTAGGCAATGAGCACCTAGTGCGACATAAACGGGGAGGAAGGGCATCAGTAAATCTCAGTTGGAGGAGCATTCATTCGAGGACTGTTACCACCACTTTTTCAGTCCTTCCCACTTTTAACTCTATCAGCTGGTTTTCCAAGATATTATAACTTTGCTTTCCTTCCCTCAGAGAAAGGGGGACCTTTATCTTCCTTCTTTACGGCCCTTATCTGTGCGTGACTGCTCTTTGCTCTGAAGCACTCAGAGGTGTAATTTAGTGTCTGGAATGGAGCAGGTTTTTTAGGTTTTTTTGGTGGAAATCCTTAGAAATTGAACCTGATCCTTTTTACTATGTAAACACATGTGACAGGAGGGTTAGGTCAGACTGAGATTGACTAGTGCTTCCAGCAGGAAAACCGTACAAAACAGCAGCTTCATTCTGTACAACATCTTTCATGCAAAACACAGCAGAAACACCTTCAAAAGCAAGAGAGAATGATAGAATGATTTCTCTTAATCAAACTCACATCCTAATAAGAAGCAAATCAAAACAAGGACAAAGCTAAGGAATGAATTCTAAGAATCAAAACAATTTAACAACAGGAAGAAACAAGAAAACATAGTAGTAGGTTAGTTCCAAACAAGCAAGAAGCAAAAAATGCATCTAGACAGTCATAGCACCGTATAGCTCCTTGCAGTTTAGAGAGTCATTTCACTTTTATTTACTTAGCAAAATGAGACCACAGCTTACAGGCTTTTTTCTTGGATATTATTTGAAATTCAAGCTGCCTTATGGCAAAACAGAATGGGCAAAAGAAAACTACTATGGATAAAATACAACTCAGTTATCTCAAGAAAATATAGTGTTGCCAACCTTCAGTGAAACCATAGAAGTGGTTCTTGTTTAAGCTTGACGAGCATGAACATGACAAATTCATGAGAACATTTAGAACAAAATGTAACTTTAAACCCACTCTTATGAGTAAGGTCCTGTCTCATCATTGCTCAGTATCTGAGACTGGAAATATTGGTAATCACAGGTCACAGAACGGCTGCAGATCAAACTTTCTTCTGTTAACTGTAGCTTTTGTAATCACTCTTCCCACTGTTCTGCTTTCCAGGCTGTTCTGGTTTGAGGTAGAGCAGAACCAATTTTCTTTTCAGTAATTTTACTTTTCAGCTAATCTTCTTCTAACTGACATGTCTGAAATTAACGGTGTATTTTTCAGACAGTATCTGCTTCCAGAGTGATAAGACCCTCTGTCCATAATTCATACACAGGAATGGTGTGCAGAGAGGCTCTTGCTTATACTTCCTGCTGTAACAGCCCAGGCCAGCTCACTTTGCGATTTGCCCCGTTGGAGGGTGGGAAGTGGAAAAGCGTAGAGGGGTCGCACCTGTGGGGAGGAGCAGAAAGGAGAGGTGACCCCAAACTGACCAGCGGGGTATTCCATCCCTTCTGCATCATGCTCAGTATGAAAGCTGAGGGAACAAAGGGGTCAGCCTCTTTCTTCAATGGCCGGCATCCGAGGAGGACTGTGTTCCTGAATCTGGACCCAGAATCCAGCTCCCATCCATTGCTGAGTCCATTATGGGACTTTGGTGACATGACTGTCACCCTGGGAGCTCGATATGGTTTTGCATATATTCATTATTTTCTTTTTTATACTATTATCTTTTCTTTTTATTAGTTTATTATTAAGATTTAATTAGTTTAGTTTCTTTTAAAACTCATAAGTCTCCTTCTCTCTGATCCTTCTCTCCCTGAAGGGAGAGACTGGGGACAGCATCTGTCATTCGCTTCAGTGGCCAGTCTGGCACAAACCACGACACCACGCTTAGACTTTTCTTTCTGCTGGTCTGAAGTTAAAAACACAGCTGCATGTTAGAATCTTTGTTACTTGTCAAGACGACACCTGCATTTTTCCTTCCAGCAGTTCTCAGCCCACAGTCATCCCTTCTGCTGTCTAACTAGTTTACTCTGCAGGGACTCTTGAGGTTACTTTTCACTCAAGAAGGAAAAAAATATTGAGAGACTTATTTCCCAGCTTTCATCCTTCTGAAACTCGTTACTCCCATGTCTCTTCTAATTGCCCTGTGCAGTGGAGCATCAGTGGTCCTGCCACCAAAGGACCACCCAGGGTTTAGCTTTGTTATTGCTCCGACTAAGCCTAGCTGTAAAGGTTTAGGGGTTTAATGGTGCAGAATCAGGCTCTTGATCTTGTTTGCCATTCAGAATGAAATTCCCTGTGCAAGATGACACTGGAAGGCAAAGTGCTAGCAAGTGCAGCCTACCACAGTACTTCTTGAGTAATGAATCTCATGTGGGAAAAAAAAAAAAGGAATTGCACATATTTTTTGTGTTGTATGTGTACAAGAGTATTAATTTTGGAAAATTAAATATTGCACATAGGGTCTATTACCGTTTTTAGAATCAAAGCAATTTCAAAGTCCATAAAGTTCATCTGCAATGAAAATATTTATTGTGGGTTTTTAAGAGAGGCCATGAACAAGTGCTCTGAAATTTAAAAGTAATCATGACAAATCATTTAAAGCAGAGATGCCAAGTGTTTTGACATCCAGGCCACATGGCGTTTACAAACAGAGACTGTGAGGCAGAGTGGAATTGCTCCCTTGGGGTATACCGTCTTTGTTTCCACGACCTGCTGTGATCCTCTTGTTCAAGTGTACTGTACATTTCCTTTCTATGTGAAACACTACTATTTCCAGTTCATAGAATGATTTAAAAGGTCACTATCAAAGCGTGTTCTCAAATTCACAGGCTTAGTCAGGTTCCCTTGAAATTTTCTGTGGCCTATGGCATAAGGTTAATGATCCTGAAATGGAGCCATTTGAACAGATTGCTTCCAAAGAACATGCCCACCACCTGCTCCCAAAGCAGGCCAGGATAAGTTCAACAAGTTCTCCTGACTTTTTTACCTTTCAATGTAGCTTGAAAAATGGTGCAGGTCAACAGTGCTCCATATTTTTCTGGGAATAAAATGTACAATAACTGTTAACCAGAAGCTAACATTTTCTTAACAAAGGCCACACTTGTATTTGGAAGAACTGTACCAAATAGGTCTGATACTTGTCTAGTTTCAAACCCAGACTTTCCTCCAGAAGCATTTTGCAGTCTCCTCACCTCCTGTGGATACTTTTAACCCACGCACTTAAGAGGCCATGGAGCACAGCACTCTGCCCTACAGCCACCTAAATAGAACTTTAGCATATTCAAGAAAAGTCAGTATTGAAATAAAGCAAATTTCCTCCCCCAGGCTGTACACAGATTTCTACCCTCTGACCCCAAATAAGAGAAGGAAGGGCAGGGAGCACTGGTAAGACACCTCATCTTGAAGGACTCTCACCACCAGTTACCTCCTATCTAAAGCCTGGGACACAGGAATCATTTCTCCAGTTTCATAAACTGCTGTTCATCAGTTGAGCCACAGTCATGAATCGTGTTTATATTCTCAGTTTGGGGAAAACAAGATAATACATATTGATGAAGCAGAGTGTAGCTGTTCCATATTATCTCAATTTGCAAGGAAGGTAAGCGCACGCATGCAGTCAGATACCGCTACTCTGTGATGCACAGTGATGTGCTGAATCACAAAACCATGGGTCACAGCTACGGCAATCTTCTCCAAGCTACCGTTCCCCATTTTCTACAGCCACTCGGGAAAACTCAATGCAACCATTCTACATATGGATTATACCCAATGACTCCAGTAGCTCCGTAACACGAGGGCTTTGGCAAGTATCTGAACTCTCTACTATGCACATCACAAAGCTGATTACTAAAGGTTTCTGGTTTGCCTTGTGTCTACCTTCAGCTAGTTTTCCAAATGATTTATGAATATTTAATACTCCAAAAAATGAACTAAGAGGTTTCTGAAAGAGGAAGTCTCTAGCTATAAACATTACAAGGGACAGTTCTAGCCAAAATTTAGTTTTTCTATGTGTCTTTTCACTCCTGTTTTTACTCCATTTATTTTATGTGGTAAACATTAAATGGTTATTCTGTGATCAAATGAAAGGTAGCTCTTCAGCTAAGATGTAGCAGGGCATGTGGGAAGGCCTGTCAACACTGCCTAAATATCAAAGCACAAATCCCAGTCACACTGAAACACCTCCCAAAAATCTTAGAAAATTCAGGAGACCAAGCTCATACCATTTTAGTTACTCTCCCTCTCTCTATTTGCTGTTTATGGAGCATCTAAGATGGATAACTAAGACAGCGCATTGCTTAATGGGAAGTCATCACTTAACAAATTGCATGCTAATAATTAAAACCAAAAAAGGTAACACTAAGAGTATTTGGAAAGATATCTGGTTTATATTTCACTGTCTCTTGTTACGTTCTGTAAAGACATAACTTGTATTGGATAGAAGCCCTTCTCTGCCTTTTTCCCAAAGTAGCGATGTTTTCACAGAGAGGCAATAGCAGTTATTTTCTGTTACATGAGAATCCATTATATCATTCCATATACTATTATTCTTCCTAAGTGAAGCTGGAATGAAATCAGAGGAAAAGAAATCTCATCCACTTAAAGGGGACTTGACAGAGTAAAATCCTATGTTTGATAAAAATAAACATGTATTGAGTGGTAGGAACACCATGTCTGTCTTCAGCTTCACATTTAGCTGCAGATTGTGAGCAGTGAAAGATCTGATGACTCAGCCAGAACTGACATACAAAATGGGTCAGAGAGAAATGGGTAAGAGGAAATACCTTTTTATTAGAAGCTTTTATGGCTCTTACACTAATACAAAGAAGAAATTTCACTTTACCAGGCCACTTGCCCCAGAGATCAAGGATGTTTTGTTTAGAGTTATGGGCATAGAATTAATGTTTGCTGGGCTACATCCTAGTCATAGGAGTTTTGCTGTTGACCACAAGGCCCTCAGGAGATAACCTGCCAATATCAATATGGTTGATTTCATCCTCTACACTCTTCTCACAGATTTCCCTTTGAGAGATATGTTCAAAATGAGCACAGTGGTTTCTATCTAACACACAGATTCGAAGAACTACAAAACTCCTGTACGCATTTTTTATACCGGGTGCTTCAGAACTGGCAACTCAGCTCAAGGCCTCTTAAATTGTCCTAAATGAAAGAGAAAAAGACTGACTGAAAAACCATATCAAAATATCAAAATTAGCACTTGATTCTGACTTTTTAAAAAACACATACCGCAGATTTGCCCATTGCTCCTAGTTTCTTTTAAGAGCAGACAAGACAATTCAGACTGGTTATCCTTTTGCTCCTCCAACAGCATTGGCTCTGCATGGAGAAGACACTGATACAGTAATTCACAGTGGTCATTTGAGTCTTTAGATAATGTAAGTCATGCAAATTCATAGAATCAAAATAAAAACAGAATGTGAAATGAAGTTCTGGAAAATAACTGCATTTGTGCTTTAAAGTGACTTATCAAATGAATGGCATCCTACAAATGACATGTATATACCAGAATTGATTTTGAAATTTTCAAAGTCTGCCTTCTGTCAAAAAATACCTCTTCATTTTAGTCATTAATTTAAAGGAAAAATTGATGGAAATTATGTTATGCTTCTGTTGCCTAATCATTTCATAATGTCACAGTAACCTGTTTTCCATATGAAGAATCCTGCTTTTAAGTTAAATAATTTTCATTACAAAATCTAGTATATTCTAAGATAAGAAGTTAAAGTTTTAAAAGTGTTAAATTCAGAGCAAAAGTGTCTACTGTCTGGAACAGACATTTTTAAATCTAACTCATTAAAACATTGAGAATTTTGATGATAGTTTCAGACAGGATTCAATTTTTTCAAAATTTTCTGTAAGGTAGGAAAGTAATTTACTCCCCATTCTTAGTATGTAACGTGATTCACGTTATTGATGCTGCATTTCTACAATTACTCTATTAACTTCAGGACCTTGATTTTCTTTTTGTGCTACATTTGTAACAGATTATTTGAAAGTGTGGGCTTAATGGAGCTGGATTGTTTTCATTTACATTTCTGTAAAGGTAACCATCAATTTCTGGGGAACTATTTTATTTGCTACTACAAACAAGGTAAAAATCAGGCTTCCTTCCAAATTACATTGTAATTAGTTAACACCAAAGTGGTTTTATTTAACATTTTCTAAATCAAAGTAACGAATTTGAAGCTGCTTTAACAATGTTACGGTATTTGAAATTAGAGCAGCTGGCTGTAGTCCACACCAGGGTAGTGAAAAACTCAGCTGTTTTGGTGTGCTAAGGTTCTTTTTAAGAAGTATCTTGTTTTATTTCACATTGTCTGAAGTTTCACGTTTGAATTTAAGTTCAAGCTAACTTGACTTAAGAGTTTTCCAATGTTAGACTGGTCGGCAGTGAATGAGTTGAAACTGGTTTAAAATAAAGCTGGTCCAAATCCTTAAAACAAGTTTCTTTAAGCTTTGTATAAATCATGCTGGAATAATCCAGATTTTTTGGTTTAGACAAAACATCTGTCTCTGCACATGAACTGTAAAATGCATTGGATTCAGTTGTCATGCCACTGCTACTTTTCTTTTTCCATATAGTGAAATTACTGATTAAACTGACATGAGAAACTCAGCTCTGTCTTTTGATTTTTGTTATAAAACCTATAGTGTAGAGGGAGTTTTGCTATTCTTCAGACAAAAAGAGGAGAAAAAGATGTTCTACCCACTCTCCAGCTAGAGAAATATAATACTGTTGTAAATCCATTATCGTTAAAGCTCTGATGTATAAGTCCTGTGTCTGAGAAGAAAACTGGACCAGAAAAATACAGAGGAGGTCATAGCACACAGACCTGTTATTGTCTTAAGATTTTATACCTTCCAAAGTAGTTTCTTCCTGCCTTGAAACTGCAAACAGCCGGTTTATTCAAATTTTTCAAAAAGTAATTTCAAAAAACTCTGTAAATGGGTTACTGTAGAATAACCAGTTCTCAGAAATGGAGCATAGAGTAGCATGTAACTGCATCCCCTTCTGGGAATCCTGTGTTCTGCGAGGCCAAAATGGTGATTTTCCCTTTTCAGAACATTTTGTCAACATTTTTTGGGATTGGCCCCAAACTGTTAAACTATTTTCACTTTCTATAATGGACATTCCAAAAGATGACTAGAAAAGTTGGAGGGACACCCTCCAAGTTCAATGTAATATAGAGACAGGTCATGGGAAGCAAAAGCTATATTCCTGTCTAATGAGTCATCCAGCTATTCAAACTGTATTTTTAGGCTTTTACCAAAATGAAGGTGCCCATAAGTACATTTTGAGGCAATGACATTGCAATGTTAAAACAAGAGATTAGTAGTAAGGATATAGAATGAATTTGTGAAGTAATTGAATGTGTGGCAATACTAATTTTAATATGTTTAATACAGTCTGATATTGCTTCTGCATGATTCAGGAGAGGCAAAAGAAATATGCGATGCAGGCACCCAGGAGTCTGTCCATGGAGTTTTAATACAAAAGTAGATGCAAGAAATCTGACATTCAAATGCAAAAAGGAAAACTTTCAACCCCACTCTAAAAAACTCCTGAAAGATAAGCATATTTTCTAACCTCCTAGCTGCTGAAGAAAAAGACCATCAGCAAAGGCCCATCACCCAGTTTTTGTTTTCTTTTCTTTTATCAAGCCTGACCCTTTCTCTAGTTTTGAAAAGGAAAAGATGCAGGCACTTATTTGGGGAGAAGGTCCTGGCTGCCGCTGGGGCAGCAGGAGGCTCCTGGGCTGAGCGCAGCTGCCTGCACGCTCATCTTCCCCCCAGGCACCCGCACCAGGCTTCCTTCTGGATCCTACCCTGAGACTTCCCCTACTTTAAAAAGCAGAGTAGTGCAATGGACACAAGCTGGTACCGAGGGACCAACGTGCACAGTAGACGCACCCTGTGAGTTTTAACTTCAGACTAGAGATAGTTTGGCCCTGGGAATTTAGCATCCCTTAGCCGGTAGAGTGCATTGGATGAGGACTCAGAGCATATTTCCTAGTTCAAGTTTCTCCAGAATGAATAGAGTCTTTGTGCTATGAGACCAAACCACAATATAAACTAACGCACAGTAAGTGCACTCAGATTGGGATTCACTTCTGAAGTGCACTGCTAACCTACATTAAGATGCCTGCATGAATGCATTCATCCTCCTGCACCTGACGTAGTGCTGAGCATAACACCACTAATTCCAAGACAGAGTCCAGCAGCATGAGATTAGTTGTATGTGGGGATCAAAAGTCTGATAACAAATCGCTCACAAAAGTTTACCAAAACCAAGCTGCCTTCGGCCTTAAGATAGATTTGCGATAGTCAAAACGACACGGTGTATTTTATTAGACTGCCACTCCAGCCAGCCACAGCAATTGCTCCCACCCTTGCGTGCCGCAAACCATGGAGAATACTCTTTACAGGCTAGGCACAGTCCATTTGGCAGAAATACAATGATATCAACAAAAATAATTCAGCTCAGTGGTTATCAAAAGCTTTTAGTGTTCAACATCACCACGCTGCTAGTGAGTTTTAGAAACAATTTGCTGACTGTGTCCTACTTTTTTTCTCTTTCCTGTGTTACCTCTACTTTTGAAGCCAGTTTCCAAGCAGTGTTCACCAGTAAAGGCCATCAGTTGCTAATACCATTTAGAAACAAAATCCTTCTCTGACAACTCAGCCTGCTGGAAAAAGCCAGCTTTTGCTTTCCTAGTGCACCATCAAATAGCCTAAATTAACTTCCAGAACGGACATGGGGCTCACTCTCCTGCATATTTCAGCTGCTGGCTGTCAACTGGGACTTGCAAGTGCTCAATTAAAAAATATCAGATAATTCTGGCTTCTCAAGGGCCTTAAAATAAAGAACTATTAGAAAAAAAAAAAAGCTATACAGTGCCTCCTCTCTAAACAGACACATAGAGAGCTGAACACTCCAGCTACAACGCCAGAGCACAGAGGATGAAGAAGGACAGAAGTTTATTTGTCCTGCAAAAGGAGCCCATGCCAGCTATCTTTGAACTAGCGCAGCGCTGCCGGGAGGACTGACCCGCAAAGGTCCAGCTGTAGGTTTGCTCTGCTCAGGGAGCATTTACCATTCATACTGGCTCTTACCATAAGTTTAGCTGAATTGCAATATTGGGCTAATGTTGCATGACTGTGGCTATACTGCACCCACTCTGTACCAGCTCGTACTAAGCCAGCTTGGGTGCCTCCACACCCTGCTCTCTCTCCTGCTGGCACCAGGGTGAGCCTGAACCAAGCTCCGACTGCTCTCGTGGACGGAGACCTACTGCAGCCATTCCCAGCCCAAGAGGCACAGAGCTGGCTCAGCTCCTGGCAAGGCCAGACTCAGTGTGACTGCAATGACTGGAAGTGGTCCTCTGCTGAGCTGCTTGAGCTGTGTCTCACACACACTCATCATTCGGCAGATGTGCAGTCATGCATCTCTCCTTTGAGAGGACAGAGAGAGCGAGCACCGACTCACTTTGCTGCACTATACCCCTATATACTGTCACCAGCTTGACTTTGTCCATGGGCCCTATGGAATTCCTCTTGGCCTCTGATGCCAAGATCTCACATCAGTAGTACTCACATGAAGACAAAATTTTCCAGCTGCCCCCTGGGCACCTCTTTTCAATACCAAACCTGGCAATATGTGCTAGATGCATACACATACAAATGCCGTCATTAAGGGCCTGCTCCCACTGAAACTAATGAAAGTTAACTTAATTTACATCAGTGGAAGCTGTACTCAGTTCCTTGTCACAGAAAATAGAAGGACCGAACATAAAAGAGATACAATGGACTTGCTAATGTACCTAGTACTGGCAGTAATACTAAAGCACAACCCATACAACACCATTTACAGACAGACAATCACTACGCGCTGGGGACCCCAAAACTCAACATAGCATTACAGCCCTCATTAGCAGCAATGAGATTTCATGCACACCCCCTACGAGTCACATCTGACGCACTGACAGCAAATACCGAGCCAACACACTTGTGCACATACCCATTAATGCAGTTAAAATGCTTTGGAATGAATGCCTGATAACAGGTTTAGTACTTTAAATTAGCTTAGAGGAAACACCAGCTAGTAAAGCCAAAGCATTATTTCAGGCTTGTTATTTTATATAAAGTTGATAATAATTATGCTTGGTTTTTGCCAGTCTATTCAAGGCTACAGATTTGCTGCACACCAGTCTCCAGGACTCTTGTTCATGAAGCAGTCGATTCATCTTCTATTGGTGTTAAAAATGGAGTTGGAGAAAAATGAAAAGACCATATATTGGTTAGGGGGAAACATTTAGTCTTTGGGGCGCTGAGACGCACAGCAGTGGCAATGCTGACCTCAGAGAGCCAGGCCGATGGCTGCAGCAGCCAAGGACAGAGCTGGCACTCGGTAACACTGGAACGCAGCTCACAGCGTTTCTACAAGTTATCCCTGTGTCAGTCCACACAGTTACAGGTCCAACCCAGCCACCTGTAGGAATGAACGCGGGTTGATTGTTCCAGAGGTTTTATACTGGTGTGGAATAAAGCAGGCAGCACTTTCCTGGCCCCAGCTGGTGACACTGATGGCTTGGTTGTGTCCCAGTCCCTGTTGTCCCCTCCTCGCTGAAGGCCACTCTCCCTACAGCTTCCCTCAATTAAGTGGGTGATGTGGATGCTCCCTAGTCTATCTAGTCAGAATAATCCAGACCCTTTGTTACACTGTTTAAAAGAGTTTTTCTGGAAGCAGAGTGCAGGGCACAGGGATGAAAAACTCTTCAGGAAAAGCTGTAGGGGCAGTAACCTCCAGCAGAAGGACAGACATGCTGTAGGACAGACATGACATCAACCCATGAAGCTGTTTGCTTGAACGAACATCTCCAACAGCCGTGTATTCTCTTCCTGTAGGTGTTGCTGTTACAGTATAAAATACTTTTACTTAGAAGTTTATCATTGCCAGGTGCGGGAAAATCACCACTTTAGATTTGCTTGTATAATTCAAGTGAGACAAATAATTGAAGTGCAGACAAGTTCTCAGCAACCACTGCCTCTTCTTCTTCCAATAACTAGTAAACATCAGAGGTACGTTCTCTCCAGCTTCCTAGGGCTACGGCATCAATAGACAGACACGTCAAAATAGAGTACCTGTGATGGTACAGCTCTCTAAGGTACAAATGCTCTTGCATATTTTATTAGTACTTGGCAGACACAAATTACTTCTTCCGTGTATTAATTTCTTAATTTTAATTGCCAATACTTACAACAAAATGTTGGATATGAAATATGAGAGTATAGAAAAACAGAGGTTAAATTAAAACTGCATATTTCTGCTTTTCTTCTTCTGCATTTTTCCTGCTTTATGTTCACCATTTGATTCTCAGGATGCTAAGGCAGCTTTTAGTGTAGCAAGTTTTGAAAGAGTTGTAAAATATGGAGCAAGTAATTTCCAACTGAGATGAGTTAATAACAGTAATAAAACAACAGCCTACATATTTCTCAGCTGAAGATCTCAAAGCACTCAAATGAACACATAAAGCATCACAGACCTTTAGGAAAAGAAGTTACAGCTAGGAAAATTGAAGTATGAAAAAGTGGTATGATTAAAGCACAGCACTAGCAAAACCAGGAAAGTCCTGATTGCCATCAGCTTTTACAGCTTTCAAGGACAAGACTTTGCATGGAGGTATCTTGAGAGGTACAAGCCAAAGGTAAGACAACAATTTAACCAAAAAAATCATAAGGAATTCCATCGTTCCCATCATCTGGCAACAGCAAGCTTCTCTTTTATTCCTGCAGCACAATCCACTTATTCTTCTTTTCCTGTTATCTACTTGGAAAAGATAATATTGAGACACTGCATGTCACTTTCCCAGTCCAGTAAGCATCTCTGAAAGGCAGGGGATGTCTGTAAAATCCTTAATATTGTTAGGAACAAATATGCTGAGCATTTTTAATGGGCAATGAATTTAGTGAGAGCTTACACTCTTCAAGTTGTTTTTATACATTACACCTCCTGTCAAGGAAAGTTTTTTCTGCAATTCCTTAGCCATAAATGTTTCAGTGTGAACTGCAGAGCAGTATCAGTCTTCCACCCCTGATGACAAACCATTTGGCTGAGTCCTGCTTGACCATTTACTGTGTCCTTTTCTGTAATGCAGATGTTGTAGGAATCGTCTGTCTCAAAGTTGCAGTTTTCAGCCCATTACATCACAGAAATAATTTGAATGGATTGAAACCAAAGGATTCTTTGGAACTCCATCGACATTTTTTCACATTGCTTACAAAGTGAAAAATACTACAGGCATCACAGAAAGAAGACAGAGGCCTAGAGGAGATTTCTTTTTCATAGAGGTTTCTGAAATGTTTTGTTTCTAACTGTAAGCTCAGGTCTTTTCTCTAAGATCTTCACTGTTCTTCCTCAAGCTGAGAATATACTTTTTGTTTAACACTGAAATATACTTCCAGTCCCTACATGTGTCCTAATAAGACGTGTTCCCTTCCCTGCCAATGTTTTGTAAATGCACAGATTTTACAATACTAAGAGGAGATGTGTGTAATTAAACTCTACTTACAATTTGGAAAAGTAGGCCAAGGTAATCAGCAGCAAAACGGCTGTTGCAGGATTCCAGCTGCTTGAAAGTCCTGGATTTAGGGTCAGTCCTAAAAAGGTATTCTGGGAAAAAATGTCTTACAGAAGGTGCAATGAGAAGCGGTGCTGGTTTGAGGTAAAACAGAACCAATTATCTGTTCAGTAATTTTACTTTTTAGCTGAGCTTCTTCTAACTAACTGAACACTATGAAATTAACAGTGTATTTTTCAGACAGAGTCCACATCCAGACTGATAAGACCCAATGTTTATAAATCATACCAAGGAATGTCAGCTAGAAAGCAAAAGATCTGGTTTCTGGTGCCTGCATCCAGGTCCTTTATAATTAAGCACTATATAGATAAAATGTTTGATACGATCCAGGTAAAGAAGACTGAGCTCAGCATTCACATACCTAGTTGAATACCATAATCACTTGCTACAGAGAAATACAAGTGCCATGGCCAACTTCAGCACAGAGGATGGAAAGTATTTGCTAATAGCCCAGCCTGAAGTGTTTTGGTTGAGACTGTTACCTTATGATGGCAGAAGGATCATCTCATGCTTAGGGATTTGAACTCAGATCTAGGTGAGTGCTCTCCGTGCTATAAAAGATAGACACTACCACTGTCAAAAGTGTCTTTTGTAAGGAGCACCTTAGTGGATCAAGTCATTCAGGGGTCTTTCCTCTTCCTAGAGACCTACCTCAGGGCAGGTGAATCCTGCCTGTATGTATCTGCAGCCATACATGGTCAGAGCTACCCAGGCTAAGAAGTTCATGTTTTTACTGGCTACCAGGGACTAGACATGAAAAATGAAGTGTTCTTCTTCACTGGCTCAAGACAAATGCTAGCTCAGGTGTCTAGTGTAGATGTAGGAGTCAAAAAACCTGATATTTAAAGTTAGGTGAGACAAATTGCAGAAGCAACAGTGGACTTTACCTCAATTACTACCTTAAATAGCCAAGTTCTCTGTTGAATTAAGTCCTTGGAAGAGAAAGCTACCTGCATCCTGTGCTGATTTGCAACATGGAAATTAATGAGTCTAAACTGGCTGAGAACTAGTCTTACCATTAATATTCGTTATGCTAACTCTCAATTTTAATAAAATCAGACCTATTGCTGTTGCTGACCAAATCATCTTTAGTTGTGCTACCATAGACTTTGCAAAACTATGCAAGTAGAAACGTTGTCATAAAATACAGGCAAATACCATTAGCACCTTCTGCAAAAGCAGACAAAAAGCAAGGGAAGTGAGATGCAATCCTGATAATGTGTGTGCGTATGTGGGAAGGAACATTTAGGTTTCTGTGGTTTTGAAATATTACAAAAGAGTTCTGAGCTGTGGTTACATTCCACCACAAAAGCATGGTAAGATCCAAGACAAGTGAGAGTAAAATTCAAGCAGATGAGCATAAAAACCATCCATTCTGCAAAATGTTGTGAATGGATAGGTTAAATTGATACATTTTTTCATTTCCAAATATAGCAAAGAAAAACTGAAGTTCTGTTTTCTAATGTAGGCCTGCTTCAATGAACACGACATGGAGCAATAATGGCAGAAGTAGTTTGGTTGATGCTTCACAGAGTACCTGGTAGCTCATGACAAACATCTTGTCTAACTTAAAGGGTTTAAGACCATAGGAAGGGATTTCTAGAACTTCCAACAAAAAGTACACAGATAACAGTATCTTCCAAAATGTGTCTTCATTGTTTGCTTAGAAATAGGAAGGGCCACATTAGACAACATGTGAAATAGACAGTGTTTGTGCTGATGCAATTTTCTTTTTTGCACAAATCCAAATTGTTTTTAAACATACTTACCTCTTCTTATTACTGAATAACAATATTGTTANGATAATTTACTTTGGAGCACAAGAATTTCCTTGAGAAGAAACAATTTAAGCAATTTTATAGTCTTCCTAGCTCTTTAAATCTCTGGTTAATGATGACATCAGTTGCTATTGTGCTTGCTCATTTGTTTGCTAGTTCAAGGACTGTGCGACCATCAGTCTAAAGCTTTTTCCACTAGGAATTCCCTGTTCCAGGGAAATGGCACTGATTCATTTCTCACTGACCGAAGCCAGCATTCGCTTGAAAGTGAAACTACTAGTCTGACAGCAAGGACTGAGCAGAGGTACTAACTCACCAATGCAAAATAAGAAATTTACTTCTTATCATCACAAAGAGTGGCAGGAGCATGTCCAAGAGACAGGGCAATAACAGGCCTCATCACAGATGTGCAGCCAGCATCATGTTAACTGCTGTGGGAACTGGCTGCTCAGGACTGGTGCTGGCTGCAAAATATGATATAACCCGCTCCAGCAACTTGGTACTGGGACCTGATGTCCTTGGCTAATCCCAACAGGGTCTATAAAGTTCTTGAACTTTGATCTTGAAGATGATATTGAAGCCTTCCTGCTTACCTCTTAACAAGCTGTGATGGCAGCTCTCTTAATGGCTCTCTGAATCTATACGAAATCTCATTAGTGAGGGCAACTTCCTGAGCTTGAGCTGGAACATGACAAAATCCCAGGTAAAGAAACCTTTCTGCACCAAATCCCCAAGGAAGAGTGACGAGGAACTGAAACTGTTGGATTCAGACCACTTATTCTGAGGGTTAGCTGTTCACGATTTATCTGAAGATGTTTGTGTCCCACCTCTTTCCTCCTCAGTGCCACAGCCTGCAGCCCCATTAGCTGCATTGAGAGCTCTTTGCAGAGCAGCTCTGTAAAAGTGATCACTGAAACAAGTGGGCTGCACTGCAAAAATCCTGGAGACTGAAAAAAAGCACATAGTAGGGACTGAATGCAGAAACATACTGGAATGGAAACTCCCTAAAAGCCATCCTTTCTCCTCAGTTTGCTGAGGCATTTTCCTTGGAGAACCATCAGTAAGAGATGGGATGAAAACCAGGACCCCTTCTCTCTCTGGGGACTCCCCATCCCACCAGGCCTGTAAGTCAAGTTTCCTCTTGTTTTTTCCATCTCTCTCCAGTCCCTTGAATCTTTCCTTGGTCTCTGAACAGTGGCCCAGCTATGTCAAATCAAGGGATTTTGCCAAAGGAATGAAGGGTATGAAGCAGCTCAACTAGATGTCCCTCAGGGTGACTCAGGAGTTCATCAGAATATTCTACTCAGCGACCTTACAAAGAGTGTGAATAAATAATAGCAGAAGATAGCATACATCCATATGATCTGAGGGAATGGTTAATTAATGAGAGGAATCATAGTAACAGACATAAAATCCATAGTAACAATTAAATTGTTATCTTAACCAATGCTGGATGTGTATCACTGGTGCACACATACACTAAGTTTACTTCTAATTCCTTTGTGTGCAGTTGATTTTTACACTATGCCAATATTATTCAAACATTTACACTAGAGATTTTTCCCACAGCATCCCTCCGTTTCCTGTCTGCAATACAGTGACCTTAAACACTGATAAACTCTTTAAATAGCTTGTGGTTGATGACACAAGCTCATGTTTCTATTTTAATAAGAAGAGAAGCATATCTAATGAGGAACGTCTGCTCATGCAATATGAATCACTGGGGCAAAAATGCTCCAATTTACCAAAAATGCAAAATGAAGTGAGTCAGGTCTCACGTTAAGAAAGTAAATCCCTTTTTTATTGTGATGGAAAATGTCAAAATCTAACCTCAGTTTTCTTCATCCTCTCTCTGTTAGCTACTAGAACTCAAGATCGCTGGGTAGCAAATATCAAGGTTTGCTTTTTTATTATTTATTCAAACTGAAAAATCATTTATATTTTGCCAGCTTTCTTTCCTTTATAGATAAAATTAATAATCATTTCTGCACTAGTGTCTACCTATAGCATCGAGTTCTCATATCTGATATTCTTATGAAACAAATGGAAAGCAGGATCCCATTTCGCCAGCGAACCACAGCAATCTTAAGTCAATGTCTCTTCTTTGAAATTGGTGATATGACACAAGTGTAAGACCTCAATCAGATTGTCTCACTTCATCTGCTGGAAGTTAATAACAACAGAAAATCACAGAAACGATTGACTCCACTCCCATAACTAGGTGTGTGTTATGAAGGCAAATGGTGCCACCAGCACACATGGAAAGTGAGAAACTGCTACAAAACTGAATTCAGCAATGCGATCTCTGGCCTGATTCTCTACTGCTCAAACAATGACAAAATCATAAATGTAGAGATTTTTCTATAAAAATACCCATGGCCAGGTGAACCAGACACCCATACTGTCTCCGCCATGCACCCACTGGTACCAGACACTGGGACAAAATTTCAATAGAGCTAAAGAGTGATGGGAAAACGGGACAGGCATCTGATAAATGATGCTGCAGTATGCGTGAAGAGACCACTGCCCCCACAAGAGTAAAAGGTAATAGGAAGCAAGCCTTTTAGTCAAATGTGAAATGATTGCCCTAAATTCATATGTGGTTAAGGTACACCAGTGTGCCAACACGGGAGAGATGCTGTGACCAGAAAAAGGAAAAATGTGCTGCGTGTAGTAAAACCATCGCAAAATTCCTCACGGTCCTCCTGCACCTGCCCCATCCCTCCCTCTCCTTCCTTCCAGGGCCTTCTCCCTTCCTTCATGTTTGACATATCATCCACTTAGGGAAAATTCCTGTCTGGCTTTCTGGCCTCAGAACTGGTGTCAGTATTACATGTCTCACTCAGCTTTTTTTTTACACCCTTTTCTGCTCCTCTGGGTAGAGCTGGCAGGCATTGCCACCGCTACGCCTTTGTGCCTGCCCAAGGCCTGCCCTGGCTGGATGGGTCTGCTGACAGGCCTTCGCATCCCATACTTTATTAGCAAGTCCATAGATTCAAGTGACTCCATTGTCTCATTCTCCATTCTTCGTTTTACACAAAGAGGCAGATTCTTATTTTGTTTTCTGTCAAAAGCATGTTAAATGATGACAGTATATCAGATGGAAAGAGGCCATGTCATCCCCAATGGGTATGAGACTCCGTGGCGTCTTACGTAGGCCAGTCCTACTAATGCCATGGACATTAGATATCACAACAAGGCTTAATGCAGTGGTATCACACTGTTAACTTGAATGTAGTTTGTTAGCTCTTCTAAACAACCCATCCTGTTCTGCAGTGTTGGTGCACAGCTCTTCTTTGTACATGCACAATATTTAACTGTCTAAACCTCTGACATTTTGCCAGTCTTCTTCCCCTTTCTTCTCTCTCTATCCTCTGAAAATTTTTAAACCCCCTGGTCAACTTCAGTCAAATTCAACAGCTAAGAATCTCACAGGTATAACAAGTTTAAGCAGCCAGGAAGATAAGTTGTTTTAAAATTCTCACTTCTATAAGAAGTTCCAATCAAAGCTTATTTGAATATTTCAGGACTTATTACAGCTAACTATAATTCCCATCTCCCAGAGATGCAAGAGAAATTTAAACCTTCTAAATCCCTGTGTTCGCTTTTTTTGCGGTTCACCTTCCCAGTTGGTAAGTTGTAGGCAACAGCAGTCCTGTTTTACAGATAAGGAAGAACATATTAAAAACTACAAGGCATTCAGATGTTACCCTAGCAAGGAGGGCCACATAAACACCTACAAAAGACAAGTAGTATTCCCAATACTAACACTGACTTAGTAGTTTGAGTCACTGTTTTGTTCTTCTGCATTAAAATCTCCGACCCTTCCCCAAGAAATAAAAAAAAAAAGCAGTGTTTAAAAAATAGTATTAGACACCAAGGGCTAATATGTTTGTTGTTGTAACATCAGTATTTTTCTAGTTGTGATAGAAATACTGCTATCAACTTGTTAGATTTTACCTGCATAGCACAGACTCTGTGTTTGCATATATCACACATACACACATATATATTGCAAAGATTTCCATCTTCAAAAGCCAAAGCAACATTACTTAAGAGTTTACTCGGTTTAAACTAACTAGCAGTATAGTCTTAAAGAATAACATGATGTGGATATAAATAAATTAAAGATGTCCTTCTGGAGCAATTGTTTCTTAAAAACTGAATTACTGTCCAACATTCACTCAGGGGGAATCAAAGACATCTGTTAAGAACCACTATTTTTGTGTTGCTTCCAGCCTTATGCGTTGCTACTGTTCTGGGTGGAAACAAGAGAAAGCATGATACTTGTATGAACCATGAAGTAATTAACTGTAAATCAGAGTAGGTATTATTATGCAGAGTTAGAAACTATCCAGTTTGCTGGGTATCATTCTCAGCAAATTACACTGTTGCTGCTCTTGTCAGGAAGTGAAAGCAAAGAATAATGCTCTGTGGTACTAATTAGGTATAGTCAGGAACTACTTAGCAAGAAATGGGGCCTCATTAAGGCATTGACCAAATTTGTAAGTGCAGTTTCTCATAATTATGATGAAATAGGATAGTGGTCAATCCAATATTGTTGATTGGTTAAGTAAAATTTATAGAATTGTGAGATCACACGAGTTATTCAAGAGAAGTATTTAGAACATGACTCTGGTAAAGGTGACCTTGTAAAAGTTAAAAGCAAGTAAACAGTATGATGAACAGAACGGATATCGTTGGAGAGAAAATCAAATTTTATCAAAGCACAAAAAAATTCTCAAGACATTACCAGTAATCAAATCCTACAACTTCCAGAAGTCCAGTAAATCTTTTGTAAGCCTTTGGTGGCTTAGCCAGTAACACTAAGAACACCAAGAGTTGACCTTTCTTCACCGTTTTTTAAGATTTAAAACCACCTCTTTTTTAGTCTCCTTTTACAGTAAGAATAAGTAAGCAAAGGATAGGATCCTCTAAGAATTATTAATTCTCTTTTCTTATTCACACCATAAGAAGACTGTGGCAGCAACACTAAGAACTATGGACTTAAACAGCTGTAAAACCACCAAAGTGCCCCATGTATTTCCATGGTGCACATTAGTACACCATTACAGTAGGAGATGTATCCAGTATGGGCTAACCCTCAGCTTCTTAATTTTACTTAAAGCCCTCTCATTAAACATCTTCTTGATCTAAACATGCTACTGATGTATTTACTGGGGAGTTGGTGCTCTGTCCCTACAAGAACTGTCTTATACTCTTACAGAAGGAACAGGTATTTCATCTTCAGTTGGGCCAGTTCAGCTGACCAAGCACCAAATTCAAGTTTACATATATGTTTATCGCTGCTCTTCCTTTAAATAAGTTACCAGTCTGAGTTGAATCACTCATATAGGATGGAATCAAAGGCAACCAAAAGCTAAATATTGTCTGTCCCTGCTGAATATCATCTGTGTCGTCCCACTCTGCAGCAACAGAAAAGGAGTCAAATGGCGTAGCAAGCTGTTCCCAAAACTATTTGAATGGCAAGGTCCACACAGAGTTAATCAAGAATTTGACAAAGATCTGTGCTCCTGCTGTAGGATGTGAGGCCCTAAGTAACTTGGAGCTGTGAGAATCTGGACAGCCACTGTCTCTGGATGCGCCTCCCCAGGTTTCTGAATGGTCTTGCCCATGTTCAGTGATGCTTATTAGTGACTCCAGTAACTTGGCTTGATTTGACGATAGAATAAAGTGCCTGACCCTGCACAGAGAGCAGAAGGGGTAAACAACTGCATCCCTGCATCAATTTACTGCTGTGAGCAGGATTAAAGACCTGCACAGGTGGATCCTTCCGTTTACAGGTTCCAGATACAATGAACGTTATTAAATGGCTGGTTGCCAATCAGCAGCATCATTCCTAGGCTGAATGCATGTGGATTTGCAGTCCATCTGTGTTACACATGGTTATCATGAGGCTGAAGCAGTTTACATTGTTTATGTTTAGATTAAGTTACAGAGCCCTCTTCTGCATTCCTTCTCTAAGTCTCTGTAAATGCCTGTCCATTTTGCTAAGATGCTTACAAAGAACATCTTATACTGGTGAAATTTTAAATGGAGTTTCTTTCTTCTGTCACTGCCACATCCCAGCTCGCTCATCTTATGACTGTACTTATTCCTGGCATTTGCTTGGAAGCCGCATGGCAGCCATAGCCTCATTGCAAAACTTGGCTTAGAGGAATTTGTATTCCTCTCAAATCCCCTTGCTGTTGAACATTTTTTGGTTGTTGTTGCAAACACTATCTTCAACAAAGCAGGATCCAGTATGAATAAATAACGTGTCATAAATTTCTTCGGAATATTTACAATAATTTCTCCCATTCTTTCTCATTTTTCTTTGTTTATTTCTTCCAGAGCGTCACCCCACTCACCTCTCCCTACTTGTCTAGTCTGGTCTTTATTGTCTGATTTACCATACTTCTGGATTTTGTGTGTGGGAATAGTGATCACCTGCTCTTCCAGGCACACAAACCTACACCGGCCTCATCTGGAGAATCAGTCATCTTTATTATCACTGCCACATGCAGCAGATATTCAAAGCAGGAGCAATCTCTTGGGTGACTGAGTTCAAGCTGAAACAGAAGCTTTAATGAAATATGAAACGTTGCCTTTGGGTACATCATGAAACTTAATCATGCACCTAGTGGAAAATGTAAGCTCAATCCATCTCAGGCTGGAGAGTGCAGCCTACTTTCTGGAGCTCTCCAATCACTTGTTCCAACCTGTAAAAAGCATCTGCTATTCAGAAAAAAAAAGTATAAGCTAGTTGTCTACCATCCAAAAGACAATGAAAGCAGCCAAACCAGGGCTAGGGTTTCAAGCTGTGTCTCCCAGTCAGTCTCACATGGGAGAAGGAGAAATACTCAAGTCCTCCCACTTTCCACCTCAACAACCTGTTCTACTCTAGAGAAGGGACACCTTCTCTAAACGTACAGGAGGGAGATGGCACCAAGGCTGGGTCAGGGATGTGCAAGAAGAGCCCCTCCTGCTCCTAAGAGCTTGTTTCATGCACTGCAGATGCTGAGTGAGGAAAGGTAAAGCTGGTGGATCCGGTGGACAGGGCAGAGCAATCCCTTGGGGGAAAACAACAGCAGCTGTAAACTCCCTCCTTCTGCAAAGTAAGAACTCATAAGGAATATTTTCCCAGCCTTAATAATTTTCAAAATGGCAACTATAATAAAAGTGTAGGCTGTCATTTAACTCAGAGTGTGTATAACCGACACTATTGTATTGCTTAACCATCTTCACAGCAACACGTTCTTGCGAGCTAAGTTTTGTTGACATAGACAAAATTTGGTTCTGTCTTTTCTGAAGCTCTGTGAAAACTTCAGTTTAGAAATCAAAACATCCTGCATCTGTCTAACCACAGCTACGAAAACACACACCTCCTGCCTTTTTCTGTCCCTGCACTGACATCCTCTCCATTTTTGCAACAGATTCAAACTAACTGACGTCACCTTCTTAGTTCTTGAAGGATGATGCTGCCCATAGTCTAGTCTCCAGCTCTGCTTCATCCTCCACCTCCCTCCATCTCTACCTTCTCCTCAGTCCTCTCCTTGATTTCCTCTGCACTTTTTCCTGTCCTTATATATATGGAACAGATTCCAACATATGGAAGAGATTCATGGCCCCTCTTCATTAGGCAGTTTTACGTTTCTCCGTTTTAGTGCCTTAAAAATTCACTGTCTTATCTTCATGACTCGCCTTGGACTCCGAGGTTCATGATAAGCCCCTTACGATGGCCTGACTTCTATCTGTTCAAATGAGATCATCATCAGCTCAGAGCAGGGACTTCTCTGTCATGGCATTAATCCCAAAGTGGACATCACCCAGAATTACCCAATTTCTGGGCTAGTCACTCTAAGAGGATACAGGGGAGTACCTGAGTAGTTAGAGTGGGGTAGGTCAATAAGCCTAGCTTACCTCATGAACATAAATACACAAATTTTTCCTGTGACTTGTTTCTCCAGACACCACTTCCATGCTCTCCCTTGAGCAGAGACTGGCTTTGCGGGTCAGGCTGAGATCAGAGATGAACTGCAAGGACTCAACAAGACAGCAAAGGTGAGAAGCAGGGCTAGCTACAAGCAGGAGATGATTCTCCTGATGTGGATCAGATGGTTTCAACATTTGGCAGAGAACTGGGGACACAGAGAGATGAAAAGGACTCCTCCTGGGACAGCCATGTGTTAGGTATTTAGTGAACACATTTAGTTTCGTGCCTTTTTAAGCATACTGCTTGCATAAAGATAAATATGGTATACATGAGAAAGCAGTGTTCCCTGATCCTGTTTGAATCAACAAATCACCATCAGTTTTCCTTCTTTTTCCTCCTCCAGATGTCTCCATGCCAAGTTCTAGCAAATTTTATCATGCCCTGAGTCAGCCTCTCCTCCCCAAATCCTCTTCCACAGGAAATGCTGGGAGTGGGAAGCATCTGGGAGCAAATTAATTTGGAAAACAACTGCAAAGTCAGCATTTCAGAATACCCAGGGGGGTGGAAGGGAAGCTATGCCCAGCAGGGGCTGGGAAGGCACAGAGGAGTGCTGGCTCCCTGAGCCCCCAGCCCTGGCGCAGCTGGGGAGCAGGGGGACACAGGGCTTGGGCTTGGCACAGGGCAGTGGGGCCACTCACGAGGAGCTGGGCTTTTGTTCAGTCTCAGCACTCCACCAATTGCTCCTGGGACACACCTAATTTCCCTGGAGCAGAAGAGGTGCTGCAGGGCCTGCTTGCTACTGCTGTGCTTTTGCCACCTCTGAAATCACTGCAGGCTCCTGCTCCACATGCCAGAGGAGATTTTCAGATCTCCTGTGGGGTCCCAGACATCAGGTCACACTGAGCTTCTGAAAAGCAACTGAAGAATCCAGCTGAAAAACTAACAAATAAATAGAAACTGAGATAGTAAGTGCTTCCAACAGTTTCTAAAAATGGCATTTTTCAGTAAAAAGCTGTTGGTGAGAAAAACGTCTGACCAGCTCCACTAAATCTACTTACTTACATTTTCCCAGCTGTAAAAGAGATTATTTTTTTTTAAATTTCTCTAAGAACAATGTACAGAGGTTCAGCTAACAAGCAAACACCTTAAAACACTTTCAGTATTTCTGGAGAAAATCGTTGCATAGGTGTGCAAACAAGGAAAGATCCTGTTACCTTAAGAATGTAATCAACTTACAGATGTAAAGAACACAAATGATGGATATTTTGTAGAAGTGCCTTCAAAAACTTACATAATATTTTTGGTGTTTTCTTTACATCTAAGGAACTTGAAATTTTCAAAAGATTAGCCTCTTCAAAAAAACCAATTTACAAATATACCTGGTCTAAATAGATCAGCTGAGGTCTGCCTATCTAGCGACAAGAATAATCACGTATTTCTACAGCAGATCTGATTTCAGAATAATCCTGATTATTATAAACTACAGAAAAACACATTTGACTCCCAGTTAAAATCTTTTTTGAAGGCTTTATTTCAAAAAAATCCCATTTCTTAATCTAAGATTATATGCTTCAGTGCACTGCAAGGCTCTCTCCCATTCAGAAAGTACAACTTTTTTTCTTTTTCCTCTCTCTTTCCCAAGGGGATTTTCATGAGGAGATCTGCATTGCTCTTCTCCACTTGTCCACAATTACAAGTCTTCAGGAGTATCCTGTGAAATGTGAGCTTTAAACTAAGAGCAATAGGGATGGAAGATGACAAGTGAGGGCATGGTGGCCTGGCTTGGCAAGCAAAGGGGGCAGACTGACATGGACAAGAGAAACACCATAATTGTCAAAACAGGTCTGAAGGAGGCCCACCACAAGGACATGTACTCAAATACAGAAGTGCTGAGAGGACAGGATAATGGGGGAAGCTCTCACACTCTTTCTGGGAAATCAAGAAGAGTGGGAACCTCCCCAAAATTCATGGATTTATGAGGGGGAAAACCTTGCTTGACCAAGCTGGTAGCCTTCTACAAGGAGACGACTGGCTCAGGGGATGAGGGGAGAGCCATTATCCTGACTTCAGCAAGGCTTTGGATAATCATTCCCATTGCTGCCTCCTTCAAGACAAGCTGAGGAAGTACAGACTAGATAAATGGACAACAGTAAGGTGGACTGAAAGTTGGCTGAACTGCCAGGTTCACAGGGCTGTCAGAAACCTGTTCCTGGATCTGCTGAACCCATACAGTGGTATTACACATGCATACATTGTACACATAGGCTATATAATAAATACATATATTATACATACACATGCAGATACAGAAAGTCCTGTCCTTCCAATTTCCCAGCACAGAAATAAATAAGTATCTGGCAGAAAATGCAGCTAGCTCCAGGTCAACCCAAGACGTGTATTACAGGAGGATGGCAAAATATGTTCTAGCATTATTAACTGGAGAGGTAAAACAGCACTTATCAGATAGAAGCATTTTAAATCAACCGGATTCATTAATTTGCATCCACATGTCATAGAGAGTTTTGATTAGGGGAAATATGACTTACTGGTACTAGATTTGAACACATCTTGAAATATGAGGGGACTAAAGGTCTTCAAAAGTTGTACCAATACTAAAAAAAGGCAAGCAGGTTGTCTGACAGAATTAGATGACAGTTTGCCTGATGTTAATCCCAGGGAAAAAGATAGCAAGTTCTACAAGGGACCTGATTAATACAGAACAAGAATAGCAAAATACCAGTCTGCATAGCTTTGAAGGAACCAGATCTCAACAAATTAACTAGATTTTCTTTTGCAAACAGACTATGAACCTAATTTACAGAGGCAGAAGCAAAAATATAAGAGTTTATAAGGCATGAGGACTCTAAACAGAGTCTAGCTAACAAGTGGGTGCAAAATCTGCTAGCTGCTAACCGGAGAATTATTTCCAAATGTAAATATTTCTGTGAAGCTTCCTCTGTGATTAACACTGATTCACAGATGTTCTTCGCACCCAATGAAAGGACAGGCATGAGCCCTACTTTATTCTTTGCCACCATCTGCCTGGACAGGGTGCAGCCCATGGTTCAAAATAGGCAATATGCCCTTGCCCTTCCCTGTGCTTCCAGGAAAGACTCTGATTTTGGGTTTCCCTGTTGTCTACGATCACATCAGCTATTTCTGCTTCTTTTCTAATATTCCAATCTTTTCCCTGAACTATAATCCTTGCAGACCTGCCTATTAATATAGCTTCACAAAAGGAATTTATTTTTTCCAGACTTGGTTTTTTCTGATGACTTCAATAGGCTGTGGATCAATACCCAGTGCATTTTCTGGGCATATACTGTCCTTTCTTGCCCTCCTTCTTTAACACACAGGTCACTGATGTCTGCAGCTGCAATTGCTGGCTGCAGTACCGTAGCAGGACACGTCAAACAGCATCTCTGCTCTCAGCAAATGTAAACTCAGGAAAGTACCCTAAGAGAGAGCCTGCCACAGCGTCACTGACTGACACACAGGCCCAGATAACTCAATTACTTGGCAGGTCTAAGGAAACCTGGTGGCAAAATGTCTTCACTCACTTCTAGGAGATGAAGACACAAACCAGTGGAAGAGCTGTCTCATCAGTACAGAAATGGTTTGGGTATAACATATTCCTCCTTCTCTGCTTCTAAATCACAAGAAAGCAAGTATCAGGAAATGGAGTTGGTTATGTCAGAGTTGATAGGAGTTTCTGAAAACAACTTTGAGTTCAAGTTTGAGGAAACTACTAGAAATGTTACGTCAGCATGACTGAAACATCTCCTCTGCACTGACTACACAATTTCACAGTTGTTCAAGCAACAGTTTACAGACAACTTTTCTGCCACCAAAGGGGTAACATTATCAACACATCTTAACCATGACAGAACCATACAGTGTGCTATAGACAGTGGACATCAGTGTGTTTTGCCTTTGAGAAAAGAAATGCCCCAAATTGGTCACTCCGTTGCATATTGTGCCATCAGCTTACGGTATGTTCACCACGCATGGAGAGCCCATCCCAACTCAGTAGCTCATGGTAGGTAAACCCCATCAGGAGCACAGAACCAGCTGTGCATCCGCTGATCAGCACCAGCTGATGCATCAGTCAGCCCCCAAACCCAGCGTGCGATAGTGGAGGAAGGTTCGGGGTGGCAGGGTAAGGGGTGTTCATCGCCACTGCACCGTATCCAGCCCTACGCACAGCCACAGCACCCAGCACGGCTGGTGCAGGGTGCTCCAGTGCACTCCTGAAGAAATCCACATGCGGCTATGAAGTTATTTAAAGAGAAAAAAGACAAGCTCTGCAGCAGGGTTTTGGGCAGGGAGCAGTGTTTTCCTTCCACCACCCTAGCGACGTACTGCTCCACAGGTCTCTGCCCCTCTTTCCTCTGGTGCCAGCCTACAGCTGCTGAACAAAGTCTCCCTCCTGCTCACTCGGTCCGTCCCACACCAAGCCCAGCCGGCAAGGCCTGGCTCTGCCATGCGATGTGGCTTAGGCACAGCACCAGTGAGTGCCACACACGCATCTGTAAGCCTCAGCTACCCCTCTAAGATCCCACGGTCCTGAGTACCCTGCCTACGCGAAGCCCCAGCGCAGCGGGGTTGCCTCCAACCCAACAGCAGGGAGCCAGCCAAGGAAACCCTGCGAGGAGGGCATGGCTCAAACCTGGCTCTCCCCGGCTTTCCCTGTGATCCTGAAAGCACGTCCCCATTCTCCAGTTTGCACTCAGGAGTGGCTTCCCCAGGACGCCTGTGAGTGGGGTCTTGGGGGGTGCAGGTGGCCCTTGCTCAGTTTGGGGTCATTTATATGGTAGCTAATTTAAGTTCCTCTTCAGCTGATGCTTTTATTTTGTGGATGCCACACTCAGATACCTAACTTTTGCCAGGCACCATGGAGCAAGCCTGAAGCAGACTCGGATATCCCTCCTTCATATCCTTGTCTTAGAGAGACTCCTCACAAGAAAGAGTCCAAATTCCACAGAATTTTTTCCCATAACTCTAATCAGGAATGGTACATATTTGGCTCGAGGTAGTGACACATATTTGTGAGCTTACCTCACTCCTGGCTGGCTTCTGAAAAAGTCGAATCAAGAATTTAAGCATTTCCTTTTCTGATGTAATTTGAAAGCAAGTTTGTAAATAATTGGACTGTATCTGCTGTTGATGACATTAACTACATGTGTTAGTGTAGTCATACATACAATGACTGTCTTCAGTAACTCTGTAAGTAGTGATATAGGACAAGACAGAACTAGTCAATAAAACTATATCTGATTGCCTCTGAATTACCTGTGGAATTTTCCTATCCTTTTAAATGTTCTTTCATTACAGCCCAGAAAATAAATTAAACCTGAGGCTTTCTCCAAATAACAATTTAAAAGTCATCCACAAATTCACCAAAACAAAGTTTATCATATACATTCTTCAAAGTCAACACAAACATACAGCTTTTTAAGTTTGAAGTTATTGCAGTTACTTCTGTGAAGGAGCTTAATCACAGTTAATTCAATTCATTAGATTTCACTTTATAACAAAGCTGAAGTACACTCTATAAATGCAACTCAAAGGAACACCTTGCACCAATATGTCCGGCACTAAATTTAATTAAGATTTCAGCTAAAGATCTTTTTTGCCTTGATTGCCTAATCTTAGGTCCTAAACTGAGGCTGAGGCTTCCAGAAAAATGCCAGAAACTGGTTCATGTAAATATATAATTAACTCAACCTGTAGCTAGTTTGGGTAGGCGTACCCTGTAGTATTTGCTAATGCTCACTGCCAGAGCCAAGCTGTTGTAAAATGCTCTGGTGAGCTGCCGGGTGTAAATCAGGCGCTGCCTTCCTTGAATTACCAAAGTCAGGATAAGGCTACTGAGCAGTCTGCTTTATTTCACCTTGATGGTATCTGTACCTCACTGGGAATTAAAGTGCTTGTTTGATATACACCATGGCAAAGCAGAAATTTGTACAACAGGTCACACCTGATTTTTTTTTAAAATCCTCTAAATGAAAGGTGGTTTAGAATGATAAGCACTAATCAATCATTCATTTTTATTAGAATGAAGGAGTTCTTTCTGCTTCTGCCTTTTAATTATTAATTCAAAAGGACAGAAAAGAAGGGGAGACAAATTGTTTAAGCATCTAAAAAGATATTAGCAAAAGAATGTAAAGCAAAATCTGAGCAATTACATAGCTGTATTCCTTCAAATACTTCACTAGAAAATAGTGTGCTTTTTCTTCTGATTGCAATTTTCTAGTAAGAAAAAAGTTATTAAAATTGTAATATCTAACAGGTTTTGTATCAAAATATTCTTTTATATTACTTGACTCTTCTCAGCTTTTGTACTCTGGTCTGCTGAATTCTGTTCTGTTCATTTATCAGCATTTTAGTGGACTGTCAATCCATGTGGTTGGATCAGAATTAAATCAGAGCACTAGAAAGGTTTGCAAAATACTTAACCTTGCAATAATGCAGGACTTTATTGAATATTATGAGGCAACAATAGCTGCAAACATAAAAATGAATCTGTTGTCATAGGCAGAAGACATAAAAAATGAAGCCTTATTTTGTAGATACTTAGTTTTGTACTTGTGTGTCTGTGCTGAGTTCTGTTTCATAACTCATGTTATTTGCTTTTGCAACCAAAAAAACATAGAAGAAAAAAACCTTCTATTTTATATCTGGTCGTTGTTGAAAATTAATTGAGCTTTGACATTCTTTATCTGCAGCCACATACCATAAAAAAGCTGAGACCTGCAAACAACTACTGCATTTTCTTCTATATTTCATAGTTTCCCCATCCCTGGTTCAGTTTAACAACTTTGGCAGAAGTTTGTTGTCAACTGAGTGTTTAAACAAAATACGAAACTACAATCTAGATGAATGGACAGTGAGGTGGATAGAAAACTGGTTGAAGGACAGAGCCCAGAGGGTTGTGATTAGGGGCACAGAGTCTAGATGGAGGTCAGTGATGAGCGGTGTTCCCCAGGGGTCAGTACTGGGCCCAGTGCTTTTCAATATATTCATCAATGACCTGGATGAGGGGATAGAGTGCACCCTCAGCAAGTTTGCTGACGACACAAAGCTGGGAGGGGTGGCTGACACCCCGGAAGGCTGTGCCGCCATCCAGAGAGACCTGGACAGGCTGGAGAGCTGGGCGGAGAGGAACCTCATGAAATTCAATAAGGGCAAGTGTAGGGTGCTGCACCTGGGGAGGAATAACCCCCTGCACCAGTACAGGTTGGGAGCTGACCTGCTGGAGAGCAGCTCTGAGGAAAGGGACCTGGGAGTCCTGGTGGACAACAGGATG
>VXBO01006115.1:204325-231247 GCA_013400135.1 Rhinoptilus africanus | reverse complement strand
GACTGTAACTGTGAAATAGCTCTTTTTCTTCAGGGTTAGGTGTAATAAATATAAAGCTAGTTGCAGTGGCTGCATTTAGAAAGGATCTAAGGCAAAAGTAGAACTGGCATACCTGCAACACCTTGGTAACTTCCTGATTACATGTGGTTCAATGCAGTTTGCCAGCTAGAAGCTCATCTCTAGTTATGACATCGAATACATCCATGGCAGCATTTCTGGTATGGACCACCACTGCGGAGATAAAAGAGGGAGCAGATAAGAGTCTGTATCTCACAAGACCCCAGATGGAGGCACAGCTTCACTCCCACCTGTTTCACAGTGGCCTGCTCTGCCAGGATGTCATATCAAAGTCATTTCTAACCTCTTCTCTCTCATTACAGACAGCCAGACCTCTCCTGACGGGAAGGGCTCAGGCATCTCAAGCCACCTGAGATGTCCTCGGATATCCTGTCAGGCCTTCACTGCAGCTCCAGGGCAGCCTGTGTATCCTACGGGACCTGTGTGAGACACCTCAGATGTGCCAGGACATTTCCAAGGGCTCTGATGCCTCTGCGTAGGCAAATGAATCCCCTTCTAAAGGTTTCCATGCACCCAGGACTTGATTTGTCCTGACAAGCTCCAGGCATCCACCAGGGGAGCTCAGGTAGGAAGTGCAGGTTTTGTTTTCACCGTGTAATCAACAGAGACAATTTGACTTTCCTCAGAGCCATTTAAGCTCTGGCTCAAGCTCTTGATGTGCATGTTTTCCACTGATGAAATGGGGAGCACTGAGTAACTACACTCCCAAGTTAAAAGTCTCAGCATGTCAGAATTTAAACTTCTTTTTTTATTATTTTTTTTTAATTCCAGTGATGAGGCTGGCATAAAATTATGGCATCTTAGATGGTTATTTGTTAAGCCTGAGCACTGTTCACAAATTCGGAAAGTAAGCGACAAGGAGTTAAGGCACCTGCAGATGGAAACCTCTGCATGAGCACAGGTTCAGTGCTGGAGGAGCACCACTGTGAGGCGCGTTACTTATTGTACTGATTTATCACTAAAACAAAATAATCTTGATCCATACAAAGTCATGAACTATAAGCATTATTATCCTGGCCTGAGGTATACAAGTTTAGAAAACTTGGTTAATTTATGGCTGGCTTTCTGACTTTTGCATGTGGAAAGTATTGCTTTATTTCTCTCTTCTGCAACTGATACGCAGTGTTTTCGAAGTAATCTTATTTCCTACTAATCCAACTAAAGCCAAATTTAAAAAATGCTGTCTGTTGTTATTCATATTGAGGGAGCAGCTGCTCAAAAGAGAACTACCTTACTATTTCCTGTATCATTTTTCTGCAATAAGAAACTAAGTGATAGGCCTAACCTGGTCAGATCACTATTTTGAGAAAAAAAAGGAACGATTTTGTTCTCTGTTTTAATTATGGAAGAAGTCTAATTACACGGTGTCCAGATGTAATGAATGTTTCCTCATTTTATCTCAGTTCTTCTTAGTAAATGCATTCTTTTTGCCCCCAAGGAGAAGGGCCCACACATCAAAACTTCCATACCCACTGCAGTCTCCTCTCGGTGCTGAATGCTGGCTTTACACAGTGGTTTTATTTTTATTTTGATCAGACAAGAACCTTCCACCACAGCCTTCACAGGTCTCTTTCAGTCAAGCCACAGAATGTGGTGATTTGGCTGCTTTGCTCTTTTCCCTTTGCGTTTGATAATGAATTGCTTAGTGTGCTCACTTAACCTTGCCACCCTCTCTACCTTCATTGGTTTCAGAGCAAAAAAAGCCATGGTTTTTTCTTCCTCTGTGTTCTCCCTCACAGTATGTGTTCTTCTTATGTCTGCAGTATCTTACTTATTCTTGATACATTCAGGTCGGGAATTTTACTTATTCCAAAGAAGTGCTTGACAGCGTTGCTACCTCCTTCTTTTGAAATTGAATTCATCTTTGTTAAAAAGAGTTCTTTCCACTGCTTCAAGAAAGAAAATCTCTCTCTATTACGCACTGAGCACCAGACCCTATGCACATCTCAGGGATGTACCCAGCCTGATACCACATGTTCCACTTGGCCTGCAGGGGATGTTTCAGATGCTGCAGGAATCAGTGTGAGATAAGAGCAGCTGAAGAGTTGACTTCCCCCTCATAACTTCCCACCTTATGGGAGTTTGACATTTAGGAACTTCCTGAAGCAGACCTTACATTTGGAGTTTGTATCGTGTTTAAGAGCGCCTGAAGAGTCATGATTATGCCTTGTCCCTTCTTGAACATACTTTTAATTTTGGCCTTCACAATACACGATGGCAATGAGTCTTACAATTTAATCACATGTATAAAAAATATTTCCACAGTTTGGGGCAATCCCAAGCACAAATACAGGCTGGGTGGAGAATGGCTTGAGAGCAGCCCTGAGGAGTAGGACTTGGAGGTGTTGGATGATGAAAAGCTCAACATGACCCAGCAATGTGCGCTCACAGCCCAGAAAGCCAGCTGCAGCCTGGGCTGCATCAAAAGAAGCGTGGCCAGCAGGTTGAGGGAGGTGATTCTGCCCCTCTAGTCCGCTCTGGTGAGACCCCACCTGGAGTACTGCATCCAGCTCTGGGGCCACCAACATAAGAAGGACATGGACCTGTTGGATTGAGTCCAGAGGAGGGCCACAAAGATGATCAGAGGGCCAGAGAACCTCTCCTATGAAGACAGGCTGAGAGAGTTGGGGTTGTGCAGCCTGAGGAAGAGAAGGCTTCGGGGTTACCTTACAGTGGCCTTCCAGTACCTAAAGGGGGCCTGCAGGAAAGCTGGAGGTGGACTCTTTATCAGGGAGTGTAGTGATAGGACAAGGGGTAACGGTTTTAAACTGAAAGAGGGGAGATTTAGGTTAGATGTGAGGAAGAAATTCTTTACCATGAGGGTGGTGAGGCACTGGAACAGGTTGCCCAGGGAAGTTGTGGATGCCCCTTCCGTGGAGGTGTTCAAGGCCAGGCTTGAGCACCCTGGTCTAGTGGAAGATGTCCCTTGCCCAGGGCAGGGGGGTTGGAACTAGATGGTCTTTAAGGTCCCTTCGAACCTGAAGCATTCTGTGACTCTATGATCTAAACTTCTACTTCATGGCAAAGTATTGGAGACACTGAAAACTGTAAGCCATTATGCAAGCAGGGAGCATTTCCATTGCTATTATATCTTTTTTTCTAATAATATTCAAATATATCCTCACAAAAGGGGAGAAGTTAGGATCCTGAGTGAATGAGGGCAATAAGATTTCTTCTTTGTTTCCTGTATAGTCAAATGAATGGAAGAAAACATTGGAACTAACTCTGGAGGTCTTCAAAAAGTGGATCTCTGGAAAGTGGAGAACACTTTTTTACAGTGAAGGTGTTTGAACACTGGTGTACGTTGCCCAGAGAGGCTGTGGACTCTCCATCTGTGGAGATACTCAAAACGCAACAGGGCAGGTCCTGTACAACATGCTCTAGGTGGCGCTGCTGGAGTACATGATCTCCAGAGTTCCTTTCCAACCTCAATGATTGTGTAATTCTGTGTTCTCTCTCCCTTTTTTGGATTTTTGGGTGAATTGAAACAGAAAAAAAAAAAAGTGTCATTGTTATTGCTCAGGTGTAAGGAGTTGAATTTCAAATGCATCTGAGTCTACATGGTGGACAGCGGATCTTACCTTAAATTCCTACGTTAGGCAGATATTCAGAAAAAAAAATCACCACACTGCAATTTTACTACTTGTTTGAAGAATTTAACTTGTACAGAGTGGATATTTTGTATGCCATGAGCTTATTTTTTGCCATTGTCACATTACTCTTCAGTCACCTTTCAACTTCGGAAGTAGGGAAAAATAAAATTATATGAAAAAGTTCTTCTGAAGTTCTTACTGAAGAAGTAAGGGGTTTTGATCTAAGAGAACAATTTTATCCTCCTGTTTCATTTCTGGAAAAGTCATTCAATTTACTATTATGGCAGGAAGAGCTCACATGTATTTCCCTGTGCATTAGAGACTTGTTGCAGAAACTTGACTTTACAAAGAAAAATGATGTTATTGTTTGCTGTTAGTCTGTAGTTCTGTAACCCGGATGATGTCACCACTTTTGCAAGAGATAATTTCACTGCAATGAACTCAGAGATTTTTTTTAATCAAAGACTTAGTATATACTATGCAGAGACAGACTTTTCTCCAGAAAGGGGAGTAATCAGTTCTTAGAAAAGTAGAGTTCTTGTAGGTGAAATGTAGTAATGCCCTCAGGTCCTGGTCCCTGCTCTGTTGTAATAATTGCTATTAAAACCAAACAATAAGAAAGATGACAATCGGAGAGCTTCAGAATCTAGACAAACACCCCAAAATGCATACATGTGCTTATCCATTCCAAAGCACAGGAATTGAGGCAAGCACGGCAGAAGGCAGGTCAGCGTGGATGAACATGGAGCTCCTGAGTGAGCTCAAGCACAGGGGACCCAGGAAGTGGAAGCAACAACAGGCTATTTGAGACGAACACAGAGATGTGGCCTGCACAAGTCTGGGTAGTTTTGCAAAGCTCAGCCAGAGGTGAAACCAGCAAGGGAGGTGAAGGGCAACAAGAAAGCGTTTTATAATTACATTGGCAGCAAAAGTAAAGGTAAGTAAGTAGAACATCTCAAGAGGGCAAGGGACGTTATGACTAGGGTGATGAGAAGGGACAAGGTACTCAGTGACTATTTTGCCTCAGTTTTCACTGGCAAGGCTCGTCTTTAGGCTTCCCTAATTCCCCGAGCCTACTAGCAGAGTCTGCAGGAGTGAAGCAGGACCCATAGTGGAGGAAGAGAGAGTTAGGGATCACTTAACCCAGTTCAGACATACAAGAGAAATCAGAGTCAGTCAGTGCTAGTGACACAAGATGGAACATGGGAAATTCCAATCAGATATTAGAAAAAANAAAAATCACCATGAGAGAGGCCAAATACTGGAACGTGAACCAGAGAGGTTGTGGGATTTGGAGACTTGGAGTTGTTCAAGACTCGAATGGAACAGTCTCTGAGCAACCTGATCCAGTTAGATGTGCTGTTAGCAGGGAGCTCTAGATGAGCTCTGGAAGGCATCTGTGATTCTATGAACTTTACCTTGGTCTATAACCCCATATAACAAATACGTCTGTCTCTACATTTTTTACAGGCACCATGACAAACTGTACCTAGAACAGCTCGAAAAGAGATAGTAAGGGCTATAGTGAAGGTTCCCAGAAAATATGTGTTAAAGAATCAAAATAAATAACTGCATGTTAATTGTGCATTACGTTAGTGATCCTTAAATAACTGGAGAGACTTAAGGAAACTGTTGAAGGCAATCAACCAAAATTTAGAGTCAAACTATGCATCAAAGTTTCCTACTTGCAACTTGGAGTACTGTATGATGCACATAAACATGCTATGTATTTTGTAGTGAAGCATCAATACAAAGTAGTGTTAGAGTATTTTTTCATAAATATGTCCCCTAACAGAGACCAGTAATAAAGCCAAAATGTTTTTCCATGTTAATGAAACATGACTGATTATTAAGTTTTAAATACATGCCAGAATTTAGAGTAAAAGAGTAAAAAAAAAAAAAAAAAAAGATGTAATCTAAGTAATTTAGAGGATCTTTTACTGTCCAGTTAAGGATTTTCCAAGTGGAAAGTAAAATGCCTTTGGTTGTACTGTTTTGTTATTTCCAGATGTCTAATACTCTGAACCCTGCACTGCCACGTCAGTAGTACTCAGGCTGTGGAAACCATGTGGTCATTTATTTATATTACTGTAGCATCATAAACCGGGTCAAATAATTTGAGTTCACCAAACTGAGATTCACAAATTGAAGACATACTCTTGGAAAAAGAAAACAAAAGAAAGAAATGCAGTTTCATAACATCAGAGATTATATGTCCTTTAAAGACAACTTCTCGTAGTCTAGAGCATCATTCCTGGAATAGATATTAAGTATAGTTTAACCAAGCTACTTTTTATTTGGAACACTCAATCAGTTTCTCCTAGTATGCTAAACCCTATGTGCTGCTTTTTATTTAGTTCAAACAAGACTGTTTGGGCAATAACCAGCTGATTACCAGTCCTAAGTTTATGGCCACAAAAATCTTATGTATGGTGGTTGGGAACCATCAGTTGTAAATATGGGACACAGGCCCCTGGAATCAGTTTAATGTCCTTGTAAATCCTCTATGTTTAACTAAAAAATTACTTATTTCCACAGTTGTTTTATTCTTAGAGAGGAAATGGAATGAACCTTTGAAGACAGTAGCTATCTGTCACATGGAAAATGTTCTATTGTCATTGCTGCGTTTCAGATTTGCACCAGGCAAGCTGCCAACTAATCTCTAGGACTCTGTTTTTCTAAGCATACACTGAATTTTGAAACAAAACCAGCCTATACTAATACTCACATTTCAGCACACTCAAATGATGATAAACTATGAGATTCTCATGTCCAAAAGCTTTTCATAGAAACCTTTTTCCGATCCTCTCAGCTGCTAGACTCCATGAAAGGAAATAAAATCATCAAATGATATGAATTATTATCTAATTACTTGTTTTCATGCCACAGAAGCACTAAGTGTAATCATGACTAGTAGATAATATGGCAAATAAAAGAGAAATTCATAACAATCTCTATGTTCATATATGATTTCTAATCTGAAAAAGGCATAAAGCATTACCCATCTCTTGCTTAAGAACACTATATTGAAAATTCATACATGATTTAAGAGAGTTAAAATATGACTAATATTTGCAATTTGGATTTCATCCTGTTTGCAGTTTACATTGTAGATCCAGCTCTCACAGCCCAATAAAGACTCAAGTCAAGCTTGGGGCAAATTGAATTAATTGTATCTACAAAAGGAAAGAACTCTGAGCCACAAAGAACACAGTTTCTACCTGTGACCTTGCTAGTAGAACAATACTTAATGGTATTAAAGCATATGTATTGAGTTCAAAGAAGTCTCTGCAAATAGTTTTCATCTATCTAAATGTCTTTATCTTCCAAGGAACATAAACATTCCCATGCCCCCCACCCAGTACTGATATTTGAGAATTCAGTTCATATTTTGTACAAGTTTACAGTTTGACTTGTCTTTAAGATCCAATGTCTGTTTGCAAGAATGATCCTTCAAGCTTTAGTTATCTTGCCAGACCCATCTCCTCTGTGATTTGTTACTCCCAGCTAATCTAACCAATGCTGACAAAGGAGAAATCAAACCTAGTCATTAAATTGTGGTAATATCTGCCAGCACAGATCTACAATCTTCATTTCCCGCCTTAATTTTTAAGCAGTGATACTAATAAAGCCAAAAGGAGCCTCAGGGTGTCAGTAGACTCTAGCTCTACATTCAGCATCCCGATTCCCTACTTAGACTCTTCCTTTCTGCTCGCAGGCTTGGACCTGGTTGTCAGAGCAGAGGTCCCACCGGCAAAGTTTGAGGGTTTCATCAAAGCCGTTAAATTTCCATGAAATTTAGCCACTGGCATTCTCCAGTAGGATTGTTGTACTGCAGCCTGGGGACTCTTTCTGACATAGTAGCCCTAATACAGTGACAACATTCAGGCTTGCAGCCAGAATTAATACTCTTTAAACCACCACCTTGTTAATTTTAGTGCAGAAGGTCTTTCATCTTACTATCTACCTTTATAGGCCTGCTGGGTCCATGCTGCTGTTAGAAAGGACTGTGTTCCTAATAAGCCTAGAGAGAGGGGGATAAAGAGGGCGTACATACTTATCTCTTGACCTCTCATTCCAACAACTACAGGGTCTGACAACACAATCCCCCCGCGCTCAGAGAATTCAGCGTCCCCAGGGAGTGTGAGCTACCCCCTCTCCACAATACCCATGATATTTTTTCTCAAGCTACTTCCTACCATGCATCTACCATAGGCCCCGACTTCTCTCTAGCAGAGAGAAACCCTCTGCTTTTAGCAACTTTTTACCTCCAATTCTTAAAGGACTAGTCAAGCACAGAAAAAAAAGACAAAATTTTTCTCTCCCTTAACATTGTAACAGTATATGTACCCTATCAGAAGCTTAATGTCCTCCTGTAACTGCATGTAACTTTGAAAGAAGTTCTAAACCATGGTGGTTCTGAACCGCTGATGATTTCTGCTCACTGAATTAATGTTTGGTCAAAGTGCAAGACAGCAAAGGGGAAACCCATAGAGATTTTAACTGATTTCATTCCACATGTTACTACAGAGCTGATCTCCTCAAACTGAAGCAGAGATGAGAAATACCGTGCCTAGTTGCTACAGAATAGACGGCCCGTTCCAGAAACTGTGCCATACTGACAACATTCAAATTTTTATGGATATCATTCTATTTTTACTAACAGAAATTCAAACAATTCACACTATTCAATTTAAAATGTACTTACACAACTCAAACTGGTTTTGTCCATTACTACATTATTGTTCACAAAGCAAATGCCAGTAAGAATGAAAAACAAAAGATCAGGCCCATATATCCAAAAAATTAAAACTCCAAGGGTTGTATGAAATGTTATACATTTTCTTTGAAAAAGAGTGTTTATTTGTAATGAACTGTGAAATAGACAATGGTAAAAATCTGATTATGAAACACATTGACTGTGAAAATTAAATACAAAACAGACCATAGTTCTTGCGTGTCAGTATCTACCTTACTTATATAAAAATCAGGCCCTGCGAGTATACAGAACCTTACATATATGTGGAAATAAGTCAGTGTTGTCTTGCCTGATAAGGAATATAGAAAGAAGAGCTGGATCTGGAAAATTAACTTAGGTATTTTTCCTAAATATAATGATGAAAATGTCAGGGGTATGGCTTTTTAAAAGAAAATTTGCTGAAATTTCTTGGCAATTCAGGTATGCAGAGAGCACAGAAAATGACATTCAAAAGTCAGCATTTCACTCCTTTTTGTAATTTTTCTGCTGGCTCTGAGATTGCGTAAGAGGCAATTGAATAAAAGTTGACAAACACTAAGCTTCATCCATTTTCTGAAAACCTTGTTTTTCTTGGGACCTTCTAATTCAAGTGTGAACACTACAAATACTAACATTTTGTAATAAAAATGAGTAACTCTATTATGGAAATATCTAATAAAGTTTTAAGACTGAACTGCTGAATTGAAAATGAAAGGTATTTATGATGCAGTGATACATTATCCCACGTAATTGCAAGAAGAGATATATTCCTGTTTTCATAGGTTAACGGAAATATGGATTATAGGTTCTCCGAATTTTCATTGAAACTGATTTAATTTTGACTGGTTTGTTGTTCATTGTCCATGTATCCCAGTGAATCCCAGTTGCAAGAAATCTACCTGTGTAGCGATGAACACCATTAAGATTTGCAAGGCCACACTGGTTGAACCACCATCCAGTGCTATCACTGAAGTTACTGCAGCTCTTTACAGGCTGCTCTTTAATAGTGCACACTGGCCTGCATCCATCATTATCAACATCAAACGTGCTGAAAGGCATCGAATTCTGGTTATCTTCTTTTCTATATCCTCTGAATGCATCACCTAAGTACAAATAGAAGCATGAGAGTCACTTAGGGAGAAACATAGCATTTCTTACTTGTTGCATACCTCGCAAACTTTTCCTATTAATTTATTAGAAAAACAGATTTCTGCAAAAGTGGTTCAAGAGCACCAAATAATGAGATGGCAACGTGTTAAATGCATAGGAAAGAAAAAGTATAAAATACTGAGTAATATGGCAAAAGTTGAAATTTGATGAAATATCTTTATATTGTCACTTTTAGTGACAGACACCAGCTATGAAGGTAAAGGCTTCTGACCTCAAAGACAGTGGAAGAAAAGATAAAAGAAATGAAGACAGTTGTTAACTTCAGATTTTCCAGTGATGTGCCCAAAGCTCCAGAGTGAGTCATGAGAAAAAACTGAATTGTAAAAACACAGAGGTCAGTGATTACTGGTTCTGTTGTCTTACTGGGGAAATAATGTTCCTTACAAATAGAGGTACAGTAAAGCACCAGCACATTTAGCGAATAACTATTACACTGGTAATAAGGAACATTCTTGCATATTAATAAATATGATGCAAAAATAAATTAGAAATAAGCAGTAAGACATGGTGTAATACTTAACACAAATCTTTACACGTTTGGTATAGTTATGATATTAAGGGAGGTCTGGAATTGTAAATTCATCTGTATCTATATATCAGCCAGTAACTGTTGTACACTGCAGGCCTGATTTGTTCCAGTCCGTTTCTTTCTCTATCCTTTGTATGCCACTGTCTGGGCACTTCTGAACTAACCAAAGCAACAACATCAGGAAGACTTCCATTAACATCAGCAAATTTGGGGTGAGATAATGAACATCTAAAGAACTGGACCATTAGATAGATACACACAAACACACACAAAATCCCATGCATATTACATACATACTCTGTGGACTTGAATTCATTGAAGTTCCTTTATTTTCTTTATTAATTTTCCCTTAAAGGAGTATTTATTCAATTATTATCCCATTGAATACCTTGAAGCAATAGAATAAAATGATTTCTTATTATGTAAAGGTTGATTTTGGCGTAGAATCATAGAATCATAGGATTGGAAGGGACCTCTGGAGATCATCTAGTCCAACCCCCCTGCCAGAGCAGGGTCACCTAGAGCAGGTTGCACAGGAACCCATCCAGGCGGGTTTTGAATGTCTCCAGAGATGGAGACTCCACCATCTCCCTGGGCAGCCTGTGCCAGGGCTCTGCCACCCTCAAGGTAAAGAAGTTCCTCCTCAGGTTTAGGTGGAACTTCCTGTGCTTAAGTTTGTGCCCATTCCCTCTTGTCCTGTCCCTGGGCACCACTGAAAAGAGCCTGGCCCCATCCTCCTGACACCCACCGTTTAAGTATTTATAGGCATAATAACCAATAGTAACCAATCACTGCATCATTAACCATTTATCTGTGTTCATTATGCACTAATCAGAGAAAAACAGGTTAGAAATAAACATTTTTAATGTTATCTTAATGAAGTATTGCTCTTTTGAACACGTTTTTTCAAATTAAGAAAGAGAGCAGCTATCTTTAAATACTGTCAAGGAGGAGATTCTTACCAGCATTTCCTGAGTAACGCCCCAAATGGATCTTAAAAGAACATGTTTCATCCTCTATCCAAAACCCATCATACAATGCATGGGCATGCTTGTCATTTTCTGATTCCAAATCCACATAAAGACTGAAACTAGTGGCTTTCTGATTTACTATGTGGAAAATCTTCCTCAGTCCAAGCCAAAATTCCCCTAAAACAGAAATAGATAGTCAGTAAACTTCTAGCAACAGCATGCGTAAAAGAAAAATATTGATTCCTCTAATTTTTGTACTTTCCTTCCTGAACCAAGCGTAATAAAAGTTGTCTGATGTCTTTGAAAAGAGTAATGAAGGTACAGAGTAATCTTCCTACTTCATTGGGAAATACGTGTGCATTTGGGCATTTTTAGAAATGTGTGACATTTTTAGAAAATTGTCCATGTGATAACTTTGAAGCATTCATCTTCAATATACCTTTAGAAGACCACAAAAGCTGGGTATGCTAAAGATCCAGTTGATTAAACAAAATTCAGTAGCATCCCTACTACATTCAGCAATACTGAGAAATGCTAAATGTTAGCATTCTATGAAATGCAACAAAACTCAAACCCATTCTTGAGATTTGCTGCGTCTGTAAATCACACTTTTTTCCATGAAAGGTTGCCCCATATGAGCTGTGCTTTTTTATATAGGTGAGAGGTTGTGTGCTTCCATTGCAATCCCAGTTAACTGCTGGAAAAACAACTGGTTTTAGACTTGCTGGATGAAAAGTTGCAGTGAAGAAGTAATATCACAGTTCTGTTGGTATTAGCTACTGAATTATTTTCATTGTGTTTGTAACTGTGCATGCCCTATGGTGAAATATTACTGATTTTTCTCTGCTTTAAGGAAATATTTCATAAATGTGATTAAAACCAACTAAGGGTTGTGTGTTTTTTTAATCTGGAAAAAGAGGAAATAAAATTTATACATTATTTCAGGAAGAAAATTTCACAACGTTTTAAACACCTCTTGTGAGACTGAGGACAGGCAATAGTCATTATTGAGAAGATCACACAATAGATTTGATGAAAAAAGCCCCTAAATATAAATAAGACTTTTTAGAAACAAGAACTCTACTCTCTATACTATTAAAAATCCACCACAATTTAGTGGAATGTAGCGCACATAAATACAGCAGAAACATTGGGTCCAAAGCACTTTAGAATATTTAAAATTAATACCAGAAAGGTCACCAAATCCATCCAGATATTCAGACCATGTTCTCTGAAATGGAATGATTCCATCAGTTCTTTTCTGAACCACAGTCCATCCACCTCCTTGAAAATCCATGTCACACAAAACCTAAAATAGACATAGTTATGATTAAGCATTCTTGAAGCAGCTGTTAGGAAGAAAACATTTTAATTAAATAAAGGTGGACTATTAAGAGTTTTGCTAAGCAACATACCTTTCAAATATCTTAAGAAAAAGCTCAAAGAAAATAAAATGATGAAGCTGAAGTATTTTCTTGTATGCTCTTCTTGGACTGCTTGGTTTGGACATTTGGACAGTAGAAACTGTTGTGTGCAAAAGTCTGCTTATATCAGATATAATAAATAAGCTTTGATAAATATTACTGTGTATTAATAATAGTATGAAGTGGAAGCAACATGCAATATCATGTATTAATCATGGAAACTATGACAGATAGAGGCACTAACACTGAATATACCTTTGTTTCAGCAAAGCAAAGCAGACACAACTTTTTATGTGTTCTCCCTCACTATCATACCTTACTCCCCAGAAATACTGTGTTTGTGATGCCTGGGAAATGTAGAGCCCTTAATAAAGATGAGGAAATGGAAAAAGTGATAGCAATAACCCAGTATATAATAATTTATGCTGGAGAGTCTATAAACTCTATGTAAGATGGGGCCCAATGCAGGGGAGTCCCAGTGTGAAGATTTAACAGCCTGCAACTGAGCGGTCCCACTGAATACTGATCAACTCTCAGATTTATGAGTCTTCGCTAAAACTTGTGCCCAACAACATGTCAAATGGCAGTGGTCCAGCTGCCCTCTGCTCTGCTATGGAATATCACATTATGTGGCACATTTTCTCCTCAGCCCATTTAACTTCAGGCATGTAATTGAGTTCCCTAAATTAGGCATCTTATTGCCCTTGTCTCCCCTGTAATCCCCCTCATACAGAGAAATGTGCATTCATAACGTGGCTCTGGGAAACCAAGATCAAAATCACCCTCTGCAGATGTCAGTCACCTCCACTGTCCACAGAAAGGGCCCTGAGACCCTTAGCTGCTCTCCGGGGATTTCAGGTGAGGTGGAATGTATCCAGATCACTTGGGGTATTTTTCAAGTGTGTTCCCAGTGCAAGATCTTGACCAGTTCTAACAGGGATTAGAAAGTCTGGGCATCCTAATGTAGAAAGTGCATATTGCACTTTTAGGCACTGCAGCACCTAAGCTGTTCAAAGTAGTTCTACGGGATACCATGCTTAATTAGTTTTTAAAAACAAAAGCTCATTTGTAGGTGTCTCCCGGTGTGATAAATATCAGAAGAATTAACCTGGAAAACCCTTACAACTGTGGAGCTGTAAGCTACTTCTGAAAACAAAAGTTCAGACTATAATGTTGGCCACCAGTAGACCATAACAGTAAGCAGATGCACAAGTGATGGAGTAAAATATGAATTTTCTGTTCATGTTACAGGGAATGTGCACAATGGAACATGTTTCAGAAAAGAATCATAGAATCACAAAATGGTTCAGGTTGGAAGGGACCTTAAAGATCGTCTAGTTCCAGCCTCCCTGCCATAGACAGGGACACATCCCACTAGACCAGGTTGCTCAGGGCCCTATCCAACCTGGCCTTAAAAGCTTCCAGGGATGGGGCTCCCACCACCTCTCTGGGCAACCTGTTCCAGTGTCTCACCACCCTCATGGTGAAGAACTTCTTCCTAACGTCTATTCTGAATCGACCCATCTCTAGTTTAAATCCATTCCCCCTAGTCCTACCATTACCCGACATCCTAAAAAGTCCCTCACCAGCTTTCTTGTGGGCCCCCTTAAGATACTGGTAGGACACAATAAGGTCTCCTCGGAGCCTTCTTTTCTCCAGTCTGAACAACCCCAACTCTCTCAGTCTGTCTTTGTAGAGGAGATGCTCCAGCCCTCTCATCATCCTCATGGCCCTAGTAGTAACCCGCGTAAGCAGGGTCAATGGGAACAGGTCTCTGCCCGACGAAACAAAGAAACAAACGCAGCAAGCGGGCTCCTTTGAGAGGCACACCACCTATAGAGCCCCTGCAGAACAGGTATGGGGCTCTGCAGGAGGAGCTGGCTGCGAGCAAGGACGAGGGCTCACGAAGCCCAGAAGAGCCACCAAGACCAACGCGCCTCAGGCCAACCATCAAAACTGACCCTGAAGAGAAAAATCTAAGGGTCATAGTTGTAGGTGACTCCCTGATAAGGGGGGCGGAGGGCCCAATATGCAGGCCAAACCCACTTCATAGAGAGGTCTGCTGTCTCCCTGGTGCCCAGATAAAGGGCGTCGTAGGTAAACTTCCCACCCTCCTTCAGATTATCACCCACTTCTGGTCTTTTAGGTGGGAAGTGATGATGTAGCAATGAGAGTCTCACAATCAATTAAAAGAGATTTCAGGGCCTTAGGGCAACTGGTAAAGGGATCAGGAGCTCAAGTTGTGTTCTCCTCCATCCCTCTGACATCAGCGATGGACAAGGGAATGTATAGGAGGAGTCAACAGGTCAATTCATGGCTCCAAGACTGGTGTCGTCAGCAGGGCTTTGGAAAAGAGAGAATTGCAATCTTAGGCAGTTGCTAGAAGTAGAGTCTAGGTGGGAGTCAGTTTAACCCTCAAAAAAATTGTGGCAGTCTGAGCTTTATATGTTGCACCCCTATTGCCTGTACCAGTCAGAAATTTTTCCTGAATCCAAAGACTTGTTCCTTGGCAGGAACACATCAACATTATATTCAGAACCTCTATGACTTAACAACAGCTTCTCTATGAACAACAAGAAAGCAACAGGACAGAGCTTCAATGCAACCTGAGAATATTGGATCTTCAAGTAAGTCAATGCCATTGGATGCTTTGAGCAATCCTTGCAACACAAATACCGAATTAATCATAGAATCATAGGGTTGGAAGGGACCTTAGTAGATCATCTAGTCCAACCCCCTGCCAGAGCAGGGCCACCTTAGAGCAGGTTGCACAGGAACGCGTCCAGGCGGGTTCTGAATGCCTCCAGAGACGGAGACTCCACCATCTCCCTGGGCAGCCTGTGCCAGGGCTCTGCCACCCTCAAGGTACAGAAGTTCCTCCTCATGTTTAGGTGGAACTTCCTGTGCTCAAGTTTGTGCCCATTCCCTCTTGTCCTGTCCCTGGGCACCACTGAAAAGAGCCTGGCACCATTCTCCTGACACCCACCCTTTAAGTATTTATAAGCGTTGATAAGATCCCCCCTAAGCCGTCTTTTTTCCAGACTAAAGAGACCCAATTCCCTCAGCCACCCAAGGAGGGTGGAACTGAAATAAAAAGAAATACAGATGATTACAAAATTAATATTTAGATGCAATTACCTAAAACTCATGAAAAATAATCCCATTGCCTCATCTGCTGTCAGAAATACAAAGAGGAGACCACTTGGTCACAATATCAATCTTCAGTCCAGTATAAATCAGTGGGAGTGTTGATAATTCTCAGAAGGAAGAGATTTGTTTCCACATGAAAGCTTATCAGCCAGTTAGATAAAAAACAGTCATCGCGGTGTAGTTTTTTCATCCCTTATATGCTGGAAATGATGCAATTTTCTTTCTTAAAGCCTTTTAACAGCTAATCCACTTTACAGTCTGTTCTATGTCTCACATTGTGGAAGGTATGAGGGACATGACTGTGACAGGTATAATTTAAATTAAATGAGCAGGAGGATGCTTCTACTGAGTATTTCTTCCCTTTCCATCTGTAGTGTCTATAAGAGGTATATTACAAACACCTCAGTTTGTCTGGCCCACCTTAGAAACATGATTGATCTAAATTTACTCATTGAAAAATGTCTCAGAAAGTGATCATGATTCGATTTTCCAGAAATGAAATTGGTTTTAATTGCCTCATGTTTGAATGCTCAGATGAAAGCACATTTGGGACTAATTTTCTGAGATGACAAGAGCCTGCCACTGCCCCTGAAACTGGATATTCTTAGAGCTCCTGCAATCAGGTTTCAATTAGCCTGATTTAAGCATCAAAATATATACTTACTTTTGAAAACATGAGGATTCAAATATGAAAACAGGAGAACAGGATCAATTTGTCTGAATAGTTTTCTTCATTTACCTGGTATCTTTATGCAAATGATTCTAAAGACATTTTGGGTTAGTTTCAGTTACATTTAAAGGGCAGCTTATTGCTGAAAAGATCCTCATTGAAATAAATTGTTTCACGCTGGCTTTGTTTTCTAGTTTTTTAGTTTCGTACTATGGTTTTCTGCCTCTTTGCATTTTTCTTATTTCGCTGGTCTGCAGAACTTCCAGAACTCTTGGCTATTACCCCCTTAAAATGCATTAGTTTCTTTTTTATGTTTTAATGTCTTGGCATTTTTGTTCATCTCTCATTTCTCTTGTACCCTTTTTATGCTTCAGCACATGGAAGAATTTGCATTAAACAGTTTTCCTTAAAACAACATTCTTTATGGAACAGACATATTTGGAACAGACATATTTTAGATATTTTTCTCTGAGAACTATTTGGCACTATCTTTTCAGTTCTGTGTAACATCTACCAGACAAGAAATGAGACGCTCATTTCATAAGTGCAAACGTTTCTTCTCATTATTTATTGTTACCTTGTGCTTTTAATCAAATTATTAGGATTTTTCCTTTTGTTTCTTGTTCTCCTTAAGGAACCTTTCCACTCATATAACTGATTCTCAGATTCTGGCAGTAACTTCCAATGTGGAAAAGTGTCAAAAAATAGAAGTGAAAGGAAGTTTATCATTTCAGATGTATTTGCCAAAAACTGTAAGTGAACTGAGAAATCACTTTTCTCTCATAGATTAGTCATACCATCTCTCAGGAAAAGTAATTTGGGTGACGTACGAATCCCCCACAATCCAGAAGAAATTCTGAAACAGATGCATTTTGTGCTATGGTTCATCCTGGGGTGAGACACACCGCATTTTCTTCATACTATAAATACGGTTGTTCTTTGAACACTTCTACCTGTCTTTGCCTTTCTTTTACCTGGAAGAACTCGTGAATGATTTACAGATCTTTTCCCTGAGCTCTCTGCATGGTATAGAGAGAATGACTGATTCCACTACCAGCGATCTGCAGTACCAAGTTCATTTTTTCTTTTGAGTTGCCAGCATACTTCTGAAGCCTTTTCATAACCAGTTTGAGCTCTTTTTTTTGTAGTATTTTGCAGGGTTCCAATTGGCTAGAGATAAAGGGATTCATCCTTCCTTTGTATATGTAAAGGAAGACTATAAAGTTAGATATTGAATTTTGCTATTTATTAGCTGGCTTAAATTCCACATTTTTTCCTCCAAAAACTAATGACCCCAGCATGTACTGCAAAATTAAAGGTTTGAAAGTGCTATATCTCTCTTCCCACTAAGCATAAGGACTTCCTTAAGTAGAACAGCCTGAAATGGAAATAAACAGACAAAATGAAGTATTCCTTGTGTTTGTATGGCTCTGAATGTCCTGAGCCTGAGATTAACCCACAGCTCTCTTCTCCTAGATAAGCACCATAACTCTGAACAATTACAGAAAGTGCAGGTGGTGACAGGAAGCATGACAGCTGCAGTTCGTCCTGAATTTCATCCTTTTTCTTTTGTCTTAATAATGTATATCCTGCAAACCGGATATGAAAACTAAAAGTTTAGATGTCTCTCTGTAACTCTCTGTAAGTCAAGACTGAGTTATACCGATGCTCAGCAAGAGCTAAGCACCCACTCCTCTGCACATCTGCACCTATATTTAAATGCACATACAATATCATGGTCCAAGCTATAGGTGTCCGCGGAGTAACCTCTCAAGAGAAGGCAACGTGATACAGTTATCCAGCAGGATAACTTAAAAAGCCAAAGGTCACATTTTAGGAGCCAAATGGATCAGTCACTTGGCTCCTCCATTCTCCATCTCTAAAACAGAAAAGAGCAGCACTTCTCAATGTCCAAAAGGAGTGCTGGAAAATACCTTGGGTTTTCCTTTTGGTACATTTTTCACTGTATATGAAAACTGATGATAGGGTCTTATGACAGAGATTAAATTTCTTTGTAGAAAATGAGAAACTCATCAGAATTATAGAAATGGCAGACACATTTGCATGATTTAATACATTTATTACTCATCTGTTGAGAAATTGTCAAGGAAGATGCTTTAAATCTATTAAATGTATTCTAAGTGCATATTCTCAAGCAAATTGTGACTATCCTGAGAGAAAAAATTATTACCTCAAAAGGATAATTTGATCCTTCTGGATGGATAATGTACAGACCAGTTGGAGTTTTTGAAACTGAACCAACAGTATCTTTAATATCAGTGCAATCCAACCCTAGAGAACAAAGTATTTGATGAATTTCGTTAGCAAAATATGTTAAAAAAACAAATGCAGCTTAAGCACAGAAATATTACTTTTCTTGGTAACGTACGAATGATTTCAAATAGCATTTTCCTGTTATGCAAACTTTAAAACCATGTTTTATCAAGAATTTACATTATAAATGAAAATTCTCTGAACTCCATTAAGCTCAGAAAGAAGTATAAAGTATATTGCATAGAGAAAGTTCTTTCTAAACAGATATGAGACAGAAATTAAAGATTATGTATCTGTGTCATATTACAGATTTTATTTGGGTAACACTTGTACTGAGAAAAAGACATATTGACTGGGGAGAGATGTCTTTTTCCTGCAGATATTTGTATTTATACTTGTAAAAGCCTTTATATCATAATGTATACTTAAAAAACCCTTTGATTCTAAGTGTTAAGCCAGGTCTGTGTTAAATGTACTGGAACAAGCAGTTTCTACGGCCAGGAGGACTGCTTAGAGGTAGTTTCCTTTAGTTGGGATGGGCGCTACACAAAAAGATTAACTGTCCAGTGTACAAGTGACTTTTGAAGAAGCATATTGCAAATGCAGAGCACACTTTATTTCACTGCAAAATGAAGTGCCATTTAGCAACATCAGATCATTTATGAACTGATGATCAGACTTGGCATTTTGCATAAAAATCAGCAAGATGCTGAACAGGATGCCCAGAATTATCAGTTGCAAAAGATTTAAAGCAGTCTCTATGATGACATTCTTAAACAGTTCACAAATTTTCCAGAGTTTATATGTTACTAACACAGAATAAGTACTATAAATGTTATAATTGCTTACCTTTGCTTTAATTATTTTTTTGTCATCATACAAAGACAAAAAGGGAGGAGGTCAAGGCTAAATGCAAAAAACACTTACCATGAGATTGAACTGCTTTGTAAGGAAGTGTATCTAAATGCTTTCTCAAAACTTCTGCGTTCAAAAGAAGAAGTCGGTTCATGAGTTCATTTACCTGCAAATTCAAATAAAAGATCTTTTATTAGGTTGCGATGAGGAATTTTACATTTCTAAAGATGTTCTTTTTGACTCTTAGTAAGTATAATCTGAAGTTCATTTTTGTGATGTGTTAGTGATTCATACCTTCATTAGTTGAACTGGTCTGATTTTTTACTTTTTTATCCAAAATCATTTTTAGGCACAATTTCAGGTAACTCAAAAAAAGTCCTTCAGCATGATTAAGGCTTTTTATCTGTAGTGAGTGATAGACAGTGTTTGTAAACTGCTATCAGAGTTAACGATAATATAATACGCCATCTGCACAAATACGACAGGACTGGAGATAGCAACCAATGTGGAGGAACAGTCCTCCACTTACCCTGTTGCCATGTGTGGCACTAAGTTGTGGACCAGGTAATGCTTATCACTCCTCCTAGAAATGGAACTCACACACCCTGACCGAGGTACAAGGAATGGTAATTCTACTGTTTTAATGACAATATAAATGCTTCATTTCCCTCAGTTAGACAGTACCTGTAGTGATAAATATTAAATAAAAATCTTTACGATAAAGAAAAAAGTACCTGATTAGAAAGGTAATCCAAAGAAGACTGTTGATCATCCATCATGTTTCTTATTAGTTTTTTTGTACTTCTTGCATATTCAACAAGAGAGTTCTGCAAATTTCCTTTAAAAGAAATATGTTCATCCACTTTCTTATCATAAATCTAGAAATATTCTTGACTTAACGACAACACACTTATTTCTGATGTCTAAGTGAATATTGAAGGTGTTTAGCCTGAGGGTACCTAAAAATGTATGACAGAGACCACAGATTAAAGCCAAAGATGCTAAAAACTTCAGCCTTGCTGGTTGCACTGAAGACATCTTAAGAAGTGATGGCTCTTCTTAAGATTTGAAGAATAATTTCATCTTATCCTTGGGCAACTTGGATGACCAGTTAATGGATATCACAGAAATACAAATGCAAATTATAAAAGACAGATATTTAAGGTTTCCAGTCATCCTACATTTACTCATTCATTCTGCTACTCCTGTTTTTTGCCCTGATGCTAAAAAAAAAAAGTAAACCTGTTTGGGTAATTAATAGTACATATTAAAAAATCATATGGGAAAGACAAGAACTTTGACTCTTTTTTTCTGAGGCTGTGTAGTTCATCAAGGCAGTGAACAGAGAATGTCCTGCATAAATATCTATAAAAGGCAAGCTGAAGTATAGATTTCCTCTCACTTTAACTAACTAACTAACGAACTCCCACTTAACTCCCCACACCTAACTATGATGTTTAAATGATGGACAGACACCCTACTCTTCCTGTCTAATGGAGAGAGCTACCAACATTCAGAGGGTAACACAGACGTAGGTGGGCTGAGCCGCTGCCTGGATTTGCTTGTCTTCACCAGTGATTATAAAGAGAGATTAGGATGATTATACTTTAACTTTGTCACACCAGCTGCACCCCAAAACCACAGCACCACAAGTTTTCTGAGCAGTACTCAGTCTGGGCAGCAGGGTCAAAGGCTGTCACAGGTGTTCAAGAAGATTAAAAAATAAATCAGCACAGCATAGCGTAGCATAGCAGAGGATTGCAGAGCGTGGCATTGCATAGCTTGTCGCTGAGAGTATTCTTTATGAATACATACTGCACATGTAATGTTTTTCCCCTCGTAAAATTTTAGCTTGAACATCACAAGGTACAAGGCATTGTTCTTTTTGTTTTGAAATATCTGCAGATTTATTTTTCTCTTCTGCCTTGAGTGGTTCCTCCACAGCTCCAACATTCCTTGTGCCCTGTTGTACCAAACAATGGAGGGGGAAATAAATTGATCATAAATCATATATAAAGTAGCTCATTCTGCCAAAATGAAGCAGATTACTCCATGGGTCTTCCTTCAAAACCTGTTTTTTTCAAGCTTTATCAAGTGATAATTGACAGAGCTAAGACCAAGGCTTGTTAAGTGTCTTCTGCTTAGCCATACCTCACAAGAGAAAGAATGTCAGAAGTAAAGAATAACCTCTATAAATTTTAAAAAAAAACCACCAACATTTCTGGTAAGGTATGCTACCTGCGAGCACTGTGAACTGGAGGCAAGAAATAGCAGATCTTGCATTTAAGAAGCTCACATTTTAGCAATCACCACACCCAACAGACATCTCAAATGCCAGCAAAGTTATTTTCCCTAGAAAGGAGCAGGCTTTTTGATCTACTGCGTATTAGCAAAACACCTTCACTCTTGAAAGTCCCTAAATTAGTTACTTAGACTATGATCATAGGAATACTTGCACAAGTTCTCAGTCTATGCACACAAGCAGTCCCAAGCAGATTTGCAGATAAACCTAACATTAAAAAAATATTTTAAATGCTCTTATAGAGGAAAGAATAAAGGGATACATTTCATAGGCATGCAATTATCTGAGATAGTAACAATAAAGGCATTAGTAAAAGTAGTTACACCTATTAATGTTCTCTTAAAATGATATTTTCATGGTGTCATTTAACACAAGGGAATGCCTCTGACTCATCACTTAAAGAAATGCAAAAAGTAATTCCTGAAATATGTGTCATTTTAACAGGACTAAGAAACATACTGGCATTTGAGTCATTGTTTTTAATTCCGTAATCTCAGCAAAGCATTGTAGTGTGTTCATATACTATATTCAAATGTAAATAGGATCCCTAGAAACATAAAGATTTTAATGAAAAAGAAAACTTATTTAGACTTGAATATATCTTCAATATAATTGTTCTCTTTTCCTGCTTCAGGTTTCTCTTGGCACTGCATTGGCAAAGCACTGAACAGGTTTTTTCCTGATTTATGCTTTTAAAAAGTGAAAGAAAAAATTATGTAAAACTGTTTACAAGGAGATTTTACAAAAAAAAAAAAAATTCTGAGTTATTAATGTAACTGTATTTTATGCCTGAAGTCAAATGCTAAAGAACTAAAAGGATATGTTTCTTTAATTTTGAAATAAGCACAAAATAAAGGAAGAAAAAGTCTATAAACTATAAATAGATCATTTGAAACTTATAAATAGACCACTTGAAACTATGGTTTGTTCCAGGGCTTTATCACAGCCACTCACCAGATGTTCAATTAAATACTGTCAAGCAAATAATTTTAATCAATATTTATTTTTAACAAAAGCCAACATGAAACAGGTAATTAAATCTCACCTCAGCAATTCAAGCAAAACCAATGGTTACTCTGCATTTACAGTCATGCAGATGAGATTAAAAATATGGCCTAACGACTTAGCTGTGATGAAGGACATTAAGACAAAAATGTTCTAATATACTGAATTCCTACAGTATCAATGTAGTTTATTTTCTCTATCTGAAAATACCTGATTCTTCTATATTTTCCTATCTGAGTAAAGCAATCTGCATTTTAAAAATATGTCACTTTTCTGAAAAATCATTCAGTTACATTCATTATCTTATCTAAGCAAAGTAATTGAAAATCTTACCGTAGATGAACAAGGCTTGACATTACTTATGACAGTCTCTCCTAAACTGAACAAAAAAATATCAAGACAAATCAGCGAAGTTACCCTAAAGCAGTTCATCTTTTACTTGAAGAAATGCAAACGTTTTGTCGGGTTTCAAATTTCTGTGGAAAGGCTTGTACGCTATGAAGCCCTGAGTAACTATTTGGGAATGTCTACAGCGCAAAGAGCAGCCAACACATCACTCCTTTAACGCCTGGATTTAATAAACCACATTTCAATTGCACGGTGGATTTTATATGCTACTGCTTGTATCCTGAGAGCAATTGCTGCTTATCAGGTTTACATGACACATCATTGTAATAAAGCTGATTTTCTTACACGCTATTTTTGAGTATTGGTATATATGTGGTATTGAGTAGTCTGAGCTACTTGAAATGTTTTCATCTTTTTGCAAAGGTTTTTATCACTAAAATGAAGGTATTTACATTGGTGTCGTGGTAGTGCACTAGAACTGGCTGTGGAGGTGACTTTAGAATACATCCTAAAAGCAAATTCTAAATAGAAAACTGAAAAACATTACTTTAAAATAATATTTTGGGTTACATTGAAATTAGTTTACCAGGAGGACAACAGCAGCCTCTTAGTCTCACTGGTAACCCATTCTTAGGAACACAAGTACTGAGAGTGGGACAATCATTCAGATACAATGATTTTTACCCCTGAAACATGTCAAAGCACAAGAGAATGTTCTGTAAAAGAGTAAGAGTAGTCCACAGAAACTTAAATAAAGCTATTTAAACTTACAGTTTCCACATACTCAGATCCACTATTTTTGTATTTTAAAATCTGGATCTGAGATTTAAACCAAAAAGCAAAATATCTGGAAAGTTTATTTGGAAAGTTCATAAAAGTCCAAAGATTTTTCAACTCCTCATGCATATTAGAGAATTTACTTTGTGATCTGGCTAAATGAATGAAACCTAGTCTACTGGTGGGAGACAGCCTGTCTAGAGGATCATCAGAATACACCGTTCAACATCCCCCCGCACTGGTACAGCCAGACAATGTTCCAAATTGGTCTTGATACAGTGGTTCATCTCCGTCCCTCTCCGAAGTTGGAATACACTGGAAATAGCTTTTGCTACAAGATTTGAAAGCAGTTGGGAGAAGGTGGTTAATACAGCTTTATATACAGATTTTAGTATTTTTTTAAAACATTTTTAATTCAAATGTTTTCCTTCAAAATCAGTAGCTAAAGGGCACTAAGAACCTGTACCTGGCCTCTTCCTGAGAGGAACACATTTAACTGCCTATGAAATTTTTAACAACTTTAGTTCTTTGCTATCTCTCAAAATAAATTTTTTAATTTGTTCTAAAGTACTGTATGGCACATTATAGTTTTCAAAGAAAAGAGTTACTAAAATTTAACTAGTGCATCAGTTGATGCTGTCTTAAAAAGATGCCGGTTGTGATCCACAGTGCAGTCTCAGGGAGGTAAGAAGGCTGAAAAGATTTTCGTAGTTATCCATATATGACATTAAGGGGGAATGAACAGTCTTTGTTCCTCTTCCTATGCACAGAAATAGGAAAAGGAGACAAATTTCCAGGTTAAAATGGTCAGAACCTTGGCTGAACTCCTCCTGTGCAGTTGCCTACATGGTTAAACTGAAGTCTGGAAGAAAATTAAAGGGCATTAGCAGATTAATCCCCCCTGGAACAAGAAGGAAAGAAACGTGTTTCTGAAGCAGCATACCTATGCTCCAGCCTTTAAATAAGATTTGTAATAAATTCAGGATCTATCTCACAAAGATTTAAGAGCTAATCTTTAACCTTCACTGGAATATCAGTCACTAGCCCGCAGTAAAATTTATTAAACTTCTTTCAAACCAGCTGCCAGAGTGGGACCTTCCATTTTGCAACCATTTGAGATCAGGCCACTTGCTGTTCAAGTAATCATACAGTTCTGAAATACATGGTCCTCAACCTGTCACCTTCTTATCCCAGTCTGAAAGACGTGAGGTTACTCACCAGCAGGAATTATCTAATAAACCTAAAGGAGGGCCACGAAGAAGTAAGGAAAAGTAAAAAAGGGAAAGGCAGGAAAATATATAAAGAGTATTCTTAATTCTGAATTTCAGAAGGTAGCTAAGGTTAACCTGCGAGTTGCACTGGCTAAGATCAAAATTTGCAGTAAGTCTAAAGAAGCTCAAATTCTGCCAGTGTGAGCTGACCGTGACCTTGAATCTTGACATGGCTCAAATTCTGCAGTTGTTTCCCAGCTCTGCTTCAGTTCTGCGTGGGTGACTCAGTTCTCCAAACTGAGAAAGCCTTCTCCTGCATCTAAAATGAAACAATGCATTTTATCGGGCAAACTGGGATTTGAAAAGTGTATGCGGGTTGAAAAGCACGTGGGAATAAAGTGACAACCTGTCTTCAACCTGCAACACACCAGAGTTCAGAAGAGGTGGTGACTTTGGGGCTGCTATTCTGAACGAGAGATGAAAGACTCCCATTTTGGGGTCATCTTCTCAGCTGTGGTAACTGGGATATTATAAATATTAAGCACATTTGGCAACCCACACACCAGTGGTCTTGACTGTAAAATGGTGACAGTAACACCTACTTCACAAGCTGCACAACAAATATTTGGGGGGTTCTGCAGAGAAAAGTATTTCACAATTGCCGAGTACTATTTTTGCCCTTCTAGTCAAAGACATAGAACAGCTGTGCACTGAAAAAGAATTGTTTTAAGCTTAAATACAACAGCCAAGAAACATCTCGCCAGGAAATCACCAAGGCATTTAGCCTTCTGCTGACAACTCATCGGAGGCATGGCGATATCCCAAGACAACACACCCTGCTTTGCCTGAAAAAGTTTTTCAGTCTTAGTAACAAACTACTTTTTTTTTTTACTTTGTGTAACTTTATTTACTTTTTTATATACATTTTTGTATAAAATTTTATAGAATTTTACGTACTTCATGCATCTATTTTTTTTGCATTGAAATTTCTACACCTTATGGTTAAAGAAAAAAAAAAAAAAAGCTTATCCTGTTAGCTCCAAGTCTTTACCCTTATTTAAAGGTTTTTACCCTTATTGAAATAGAATCATAGAATCATAGGGTTGGAAGGGACCTCTGGAGATCATCTAGTCCAACCCCCTGCCAGAGCAGGGCCACCTTAGAGCAGGTTGCACAGGAACGCGTCCAGGCGGGTTTTGAATGTCTCCAGAGACGGAGACTCCACCACCTCCCTGGGCAGCCTGTGCCAGGGCTCTGCCACCCTCAAGGTAAAGAAGTTCCTCCTCATGTTTAGGTGGAACTTCCTATGTTCAAGTTTGTGCCCATTCCCCCTTGTCCTGTCCCTGGGCACCACTGAAAAGAGCCTGGCCCCATCCTCCTGACACCCACCCTTCAAGTATTTGTAAGTGTTGATTAGGTCCCCCTAATATTTAACAGCCGTCTGCACAGAGCTCTGCAAACCCACAAACGGGCTCAGGGAGGTGTTTCGTTTGCCCTGCAAAACTAGTGAGAAACGCGTTTGTTCAGATACCAGTTTTTTTGAATAAAAAAAAGCATCCTGTTATTTACAGAAGGGACGGAAGGCCCGCTGAGGGCCGTGCACCGTGCCCTGCCTGGCAGCTCGGCAGCGCTCTCCCTGAAGAGGCGGCAACCACAGAGGGTGCTGGGCAGCGGAGGGAGCTGCCCAGGCCTGGCTTCCACCCTCCGCTGGCGACCGCTGGGGACACTCCGCGGACCCTGCAGGCCCGACCCGGCCCCCGGAGGGAGCTTCCCCGGCCCTGTCCCTCCCGCCTGGCCTGAAGGCGAGGACAGGAGGCGACCCACAAA
>VXBO01006115.1:166002-204300 GCA_013400135.1 Rhinoptilus africanus | reverse complement strand
GGGGTCGCCTCAGAGGGGCAGTGGAGTGAAACTGGTGCGTTGGGGTTTTTTAACTGGTGTAGAAAAGCTGACTTCTCAGGCAGTCATCTTTGTTTTCCCTCTCAGAGAGAGATAGTGACTCTGGGAATTGTGTTTTCCATTCTAACGTGGGGATCCTTACTTTTTTGGGTTTAAGTAATAATAAACAGGGACACGAGTTCAAAGCTGCACCGGTACAGTGCTGCGTACATGGTGACTGAAGTGAGGCAGGACCGGTCTTGCTCTGTGGAGAGTTTTTATCTGTTAATATTAGCAAATTTCAGTGTAAACAACTAATCCTTTAGATTGGGGAGAGGCTGTTTTTGCTGGTTTTACTATTTTACTATTTTCCTTGTGATAAATGTTTCCATGTGTTACAGATTTACATAATAACAGAAAGAATCAAATAGACATAACGGCCTGTGTTTTTGTTTGCTCATACCATGAAAGATGAGCGCAGAACTTTTATCAAAGCCACTGTAAACAGTGAAATGCAATTACATTTTTTTTTCTGGATAAATATAAATTCAGGTATGACCATATTAAACATTTGTGGGACCAACTGTTGTGTACTTAGTCAAAAGGTGCATCAGCATTTTGTATCTCACAAAGTTTGCCCTTTCCTAAAAAGGTCTGTAAAGTCAATCTCACAGGCTTTTAATAATTTAATGAGCTGCTTGATACAATTTCCATTGTCCTTAACACAGTGCTAGGGACAGAGCTTTAACATTTCATTTTGAATGGGATTTAGAAGAAGAACGTCAGGTGTTGAAAGAAGATCAAAAAATATGTCGGAGTAGGGCACAGAAATATTTGATAGAGACAAACAGAAGAAGAAGGTAAGTAGGGTTCCTTTGGTGTCAGACTGAAAAAAAAAAACAAAACCATGAGTCAAAGCCTTGAAACAGCTACTATTTCTACTATTTCCACGTTCACATTGTTAAATAGCCTTACTACTTTGTTCTAGAGGAATCTAGGCTGAAAAGCTTAAAAGCTTCACCAATCCAATTTCTTGCTATAGGACAAATAAAAACTGAACAATATTCTGAGTTGCTTGCTACTTTTTGGAAACTCACTGTAGTCACCTCATATAAAGCAAAGTAGCGCTTTCATTTGATGGATCTGCATTTCTAATATTATTCTGGGGTTTATTAGCTTCAATGGATACGTGAAAAATGCATTTAGATGTGCAAGTGCAGCAGGCAAGCAGCTGTCATTGCCTTCTGAAGTGTATGCTTACCCATCTGCATGGCGTATCAGCTCCACGGCCTCCCCGACGTGGTGGGGCTTTGTGCTCCCACTTCCCAACAAAAACAACACAAAGTCCTTCTAGTACAGGGTTACACTTATAGTAAAGTTATTCTGCATTGACATTTTAAACAGAGCTTTGAGTCTTCAGCCTTTCTGCTTACATGACAATTCAAAGTCATGAAATATTTTGTGACAAATGGATTAAGTAAATACATTGAGATGTTTCGGTGAAGTGCTGTGAGTAGTTTAATGGGCATAGGGTTTTTCCCCTAGCCTTGAGGTTGTACTCACACATACAGGAGACTAGACTGTGTATGCTGTAGAGGCAGGTGGGTTCCTCCCTGAGACAATTCAGAGCAAGCCCCCAACCTCAGACCAGCTTTTACGGTACTTGTTTACTTACTGAAGTATGCTCATAACTCAGAAGCAATAGATACTGTTTATACTGCCATTTTAGCTTGACAGTATGTGCTGTCAGTGTATGTTTTGAAACATAAAGAAAAATGGGAAAGGAAATACAATCACCTGGGAGTGATTAGAGACAGTGTGCAACCCACAACCTTTGCAAATAATAAACTGAGTCTCAGATGAAAGATTAAATATCTTATTTAGTTTTCTGGAACGGTACTGCTGTAACACTGCAGCTCTCAGGTGAACGCTGTTTATTGTATTACTGGTCTTGAAATATTAGACTCCAATGTAAAAGCAAATACCAGACAGCCTGCGTATTTTTGATAGACTGGTATAGTTAAACTGTTACTCGTTGATGAATAAATACATTTCCATACGCATTTCATTGCAGCCTTAAGAAACACAGTATCAATCTGATTTACTCAGGCGAGCCAGTTAAGAGTTTAGGTACGGTATTCATAAAGTGAAATTGTTTCCATTTATGATAATTGAGAATGGCATAACTATAAGCATAATAAGCAGTTCAAATGGAAGTCTGGGGTGACAATTCTTCCCTTAATAACTGAAAACGAGTTGTCTATTGTTAGAAAGTAGTAAGAGCATACAGTGTTAATAAACTGTGAAATAGAATTCAAAATTAAGTGCCATTGCATATATGGAGAAAAGTAATTTGGTTATAAAAAGTTCCTTGAAAATTAATATTTTTTCCTGACAGTTATGCAAGTAGGAAGAGATTTATCTTGTAATGGATCAGCCATCAGGTGTGAAATCTGTGTATGATCCAAGATCCATTAGCTTTGTAACACATGTAACGGTATTAGATATGATGATGGTTTCTCAAGGGTAGCATGACTTCCTTAAGCTTCACATTCTCACCTGGCAGCACCCTAAGTTCTCCCTGACAGGGCTTACAGGCATGTGTTAGTTGTTGTTCTTTGCACTGCTGTTTTATAACTTCAAAACTGAAATTGTTTCTCTCATATTTTTTTATATCAATATATGGAGAGTAGACATGAGTGCACTGTGAAGTATGATGGTTTGTTTTCTACTTCTCACCTTCACACAGAATGGTTGAGGTTGGAAGGGATCTCTCAAGGTCATCTGGTCCAAATCCCTTGCTACAGAAGGGCCATCTAGAGTTTGTTGCCCAGGATGACGTCCAGACAGCTTGTGAGTATCTCCAAGGATGGAGACTACACAACCTCTCTGGGTAATCAGTGCCAGTGCTCAGTCACTCTCACAGTAAAAAAAAAGTGTTTCCTGGTGTTCAGAAGGAGCATCCTGTGTTTCAGTTTGTGCCCATTACCTCTAGTCCAGTCAATGGGCACCACTGAAAAGAGCCTGGCTCCGTCTTCTTTTCACCCTCCCTTGAAGTATTTATATACATTAATGAGATCCCCCATGAGTCTTCTCCAGGCTGAACAGTTGCAGCTCTCGGATGGTCCAGTCCCTTCACCATCCTTGTGGTCCTGGACTCTCTCCAATCTGTCCATGTCTCTCTTGTACTGAGGCCCAGCACTGGACGTAGAACTCCAGGTGTGGCCTCACCAGTGCTGAGCAGAGGGGAAGGATCACCTCCCTCCACCTGCTGGCAGTGCTTTGCCTCATGCAGCCCAGAACACCATTTGCTTGTTTTGCTGCAAGGGCCCACTGCTGGCTCATGTTCAACTTGGTGTCCACCAGGACCCCTAGGTCCTTTTCTGCAAGGCTGATTTCCAGAGGAGTGGCCCCCAGCATATATTGGTGCTTGGGGCTGTTCATCCCCCCATGCAGGACTTTGCACTTCTCCTTGTTGAACTTCATGGGGTTCCTGCCAGCCCATTTCTCCAGCCTGTTGAGGTCCCTCTGGATGGCAGCAGGACCCTCTGATGTATCAGCCACTCCTGGTTTCATGTCATCTGCAAAGTTACTGAGGGTACACTCTGACCCATCATCTATAATCATTAGTGAAGATGTTAAATAGGACTGGGCCCAATATCGACCCCTGGGGTACACCACTAGTTATTGGCTTCCAACCAGACTTCATGAAACTAATCACCAGCCTCTGGCCCAGCCATTCAGTCAATTTTCAATCCACCTCCCTGTCTGCTCATCCAGCCCGTACATCAATAGGATCTCATGGGAGACAGTATCAACGGCTTCAGCATTAGGAATACACAACTTCTGACTAGTTGTGCTTGGTTAATTGGTTCATTGGTAAAAGACAAAAACATTACTTGCACAGAAAAGTGCAAGTAAAGCTTTGGAAAGCAAAGTCACAGTAATTTAAGTCACATATCTTTTTCAAAGTGAATACGTAGAGGAACCTATAGTCATATCTGATGCCATCAGTTTCTTTACATCTCTTGTACTGGCCAGGCTTCTTAGTTTTGTGTTAACAGCAGTGCTTCAACATAGTGAACAATCAGCCTACTGATTATTTTTACAGAAGTTGCCCTAATATCAAGAAAGTAATTCCTTTATTGTCTCAGTAATATGCAAAGTTGCAATTTCAGGATCAATTTAAGACTTAAATACGCTCTGGGGCAGTAGCTGACAGATATTTTGTTTAAATAACAGTATTCCAGAAATAAGAGGCACTGATTAAGTAAATGAATAGGATATCATATTCTGTGTTTAGACACTGCAGTCCTTTTTAAATACCAGCTGCCAATTTGCCGGGATCTGCAGCCATCCCCCTGTTATTGCTGGAGGTGAAACGTGTATCCCATTTTACTGTGATGTTACTGGCGCAGGTAGTTGGTTCATTCTGGAAATGCAGTTGTCTCTATGCATTTTTAAATAAACCTTAAAGTCTGCTATCTTGGTTCAGTATTCTGAATTACCTTGAAATCTAAATAGCTAATCCATCTGTTATAATTGGGGCAGGAAACGCTTTCCATTTTATATCAGTTTCCAATCTAATCCCATTACTGTTGGGTTTTTCCAAAATACTTTTTTTCAACATATGCACAAGTATTGTGCTCCACCTACTGGCTGATTATCATTGATTATTTAATAAAAGCTCTTTAAATTACTTGTCAGTGTTTTTGATGCAGACCAAATAGCAGTCTAGTGCCAGAAACGGGAAAAAAATGTTAGAACCTGGTAAACAGAGAGGGCAAAGTGATAAGAATTTAGTATTGTTTTCTACATCAGAATGAAACTGTGCGAAGTAGCGGTCCCTGTCACCATGTAGGTCCAGTATTGCCATTTCTGGTAACGGGACACAGGATTGTGCTGAATTTGCGAGGTCTCAGAGGGGATTCTTGCCAAGCTCGTGCTCTCTGAACTTTTCTTGACCTGCCTGCAGCTTTGTTTTGCTTGGTTTATCTGTAACAGCAATTTCTCTAATTGACCAGGTGTCCGTGGCTAATTTATTTTGCCTTTGTTTATCTTTGACTGACTAATATGACCGTAGTTCTATATAGATAGCAGTAACAAGCAGTTATTCTATGACTCTAATATAATGATGTAGTGTAAGAAATACAGGCCTGATACGATTGCGGAGGCCTTGAGAACTGGAGGTGCAGGACGCAGCCTAGAGGAGTACAGGCAGGGGATGATAAGAGATGGCACAAAGGCTTGGCGCTGGAGACTCCCTGGCCATAAACATCTCACCGATAGTCAGCCAAAGAAATGTAGACCTAGATCTGACAAAACTGGCTTTAGGGGGTAACAAAGAGAACAAAGGAGTAGTATGTAATATATGCAAAAGGCACTATAGTATGGAACATTTGGAGGTACTGTGGAGCTGCAGATTGATGAAGAGGGAGCAAAGGTGCAAAAGGCTGTTGGTAAATATAAAAATAACTCCAAGTGGATCCTGAGGTGAGGCATAAGAAAGCATTAACATGAACATCATATTGCTCCTGGCGAAGAGACTCCAGATGCTGACAACTCACCATAACACCCCAGCACCACCAGAATGAAACAACCAGCCTTGGGACACAGAAGAGCAATGGAAGCATGAGCATCAGGAAAAGGGGTAGCAACTCTGTGTGTGCATAACAATTCAAGCTGTATTATCACTATTATTTAGGTTTTCTCTGTATAGAAGTATACTAAGTGTATTATAGTGGGATTGAGCGCACCCTTTCTGATGACACCAAGCTGCGTGGCATGGTTGACATGCTGGAGGGAAGGGATGCCATCCAGAGGGACCTGGACAGGCTTAAGAGGTGGGCCTCTGTCAACCTGCTGAAGTTCAAGGTCAAGTGCAAGGTCCTGCACCTGGGTCGTGGCAATCCCAAGCACCAATACAGGCTGGGCAGAGAATGGATTGAGAACAGCCCTGAGGAGAAGGGCTTGAGCGTGTTGGTGGATGAGAAGCTCAACATGACCCAGCAATGTGCGCTCGCAGCCCAAAAGGCTAACCGTACCCTAGGCTGCATCAAAAGAAGTGTGGCCAGCAAGTCCAAGGAGGTGATTCTGCCCCTCTGCTCCACATTGGTGAGACCCCACCTGGAGTACTGTGTTCAGCTTTGGTGTCTTCAGCACAAGAAGGACATGGAGCGGGTCCAGAGGAGGACCACAAAGATGATCAGAGGAGTGGAGCACCTCAAGTATGAGAACAAACTGAGAGAGCTGGGGTTATTCAGCCTGAGAAGAGAAGACTCCGGGGAGACCTTATAGCAGCCTTCCAGTATCTGAAGGGGGCCTACAAGAAAGCTGGAGAGGGACTTTTTACAAGGGCATGTAGTGATCGGATCAGGTGTAATGGCTTCAAACTAGAAAAGGGTAGATTTAGATTAGATATCAGGAAGAAATTTTGCACTGTGAGAGTGGTGCGACTTTGGAATAGGTTGCCCAGGGAAGTTGTGGAGGCCCCATGCCTTGAAGCACCATCCAACCTTCAATGCCAGGCTGGATGGGGCTTTCAGCAACCTGGTCTGTTGGGAGGTGTCCCTGGCCATGGCAGGGGGTTTGGAACTGGATGGTCTTTAAGGTCCCTTCCAACCCAAACCATTCTATGCTTCTATGATTCTATGATTATTATTTTTTGGTAACAATTATATCTGGATTCATAGGGATTAGACTTTTAAGATTTTAATTATGCTAACAAAAAAAAATTCTTTATACCTTTATATAAGGTATGCTTACTTTTTGCCCATAAATAACATTTGGAGTGTAGCAACTGGTGGGTAGTGTGGGCAGCCCTCCTGTGAACCTGTGAGGCAGCCCTTTTTCAGCCTTTATGGCATTGTCAGGGTCAGTCCTTCTGAAGCCCTTACAGCAATTTAGGGCTGTCCTTTTGTCTTCATCATATGGTAATTGGAGAACATGAGGGAACGGAGTTAATATGCATCCCTATGGTTCTGGTAACTATCTCACTTAAACAAAAAAAAATTGATTTGTGGGCAACCTCTGCAGATACGTTTAAGGATATAAGGTGTGTTTCCTGTTTGCCCACGAAGGGGATTTTGAGTGTGACACTCCATTCTAGCCTTTTCTTGATCGTGCTGTAGTCATTAGGCACCCTCCTACCTAATTTAAAATTATTGCTCACTTGTTTGCAAATATGATATGGCAATGGATGAATAATATCAACTCATTATCAAAAGGTTCATTTCATAGCATTCCATATGCACTGTATGTATGCCTTTTTTTATTTTCATCCAAGGTAGTAGGAAGCATTTAGTCCACCTGGGAATGTAGCATCCATCACTTCACCGTGAAGATAATTTAATAAAATTAACCAGGAAATAGTTCCACCATCTGGTCATACTTTTTTTAACATAAAAAAGCTTTCCACATAATGTCTGTATATGTGAAACTGCTAAATATTTTAAGTTTCGTATTCCAAATTCACTATAAGCATTTTGGCAGCCATTTCAAAAATTGCTGCACCGCTGGGTTGTTTATAGTAGACAGAAAAAACTGGGTTAAAAAAACACCGTTCAGGAAATTCTTGTGCTAACTCTCCATCTTCAAGCCTTACTCTTTTGCCAATGTTACATCTGTGATATGAACCTAAGCTGGTGGCTTAAGGAGAGTGGATGAACAAACATTTGCTTTAGCTGTTTTTCTGTAGGATGTCAATGTGCATTTGTAAAATTATTTATTTTTCATCATACACCTGGGTGTCACACTTTACATTCTGCGAGGTCAAGAAGTTAATGACGCAGGCTTCATTGCATATAAGATCCTTTCTCTCCTTCATGTCTTAATCCAAACCAAATAGCGATCATGATGAGCTGTGGTGAAAAAGACCTCTTGCATCAGCATTTGGACTTGCCCGTTTCCAGCTATATGGAATGTGGAACAAGAGTCTTATTTTAATGCCAGGTATTAAGAATGTGGAAAAGCACAGCTAAGTCATACACCAAAATTGTTTTAAAAATAAATAAATAAAGGCTGTGACAGAATTTACTCTTTCCTTTTTGGAGTTACACTCTGGAATTACTCCAGGTGCAAAGTTGTAGAATTTCCCACATGTCTGAGTTTAACAACTACAGTTCAACTAAAGGCCTTCCTGAGCAGCTTCAAGAAGTATTAAGGGTATCAAGAAGGATGTGTTTAAAGTACTTACTAGGATAAGTAACTCTCTTTCTTCTGTTGTGATTTTTCCTATTTCTTTAGTCAGGATAAAGATGTAAGTATTGCGGGTTTCTGTATCAGATTTTAACATGAGTGAAATACAGGAATACTGAAAGTTGACTATTCTATTTTTTTTAGTTCTAACTTCTGGATTCTATGAACAGTTAAAGTTCCTGTGAAATTTTAACCAAATTGCAATAAGATGTTTTATGTGAATAGAGTTCCCTGCAGATTTTTTCTGGTTTTGGATAACTGCTTGTCTGGCTTCACCTCATGCCTCAAGTGAAGCCATTCCTGCTTGCTGAGAAGCTGAAGTTTGCAAATGAGACTTGTAGTGGCAGGATCATATTTAGTTTGTTTTTCTTTGCATAAGTCAATCTTCTGCCTTATCCTTCATTTGAAGCTCTAGAGTTTTTCTAGAGTTTCTGTAGAGTCTATAGAAGAAGCGTTACCTCAAATTGTAGAAATTCACCTGAAAGTGTAACTATTGTCATTTGCAATAAATAAGTTGTTAAAATAACATGTAAGCTACTGTCTGTATACATTGCAGGATGTAGTCTCAGTAGTTCTTAGGATCCAAGACAATTGTAAGGAATACTGCTGCTGGGATGTTGGGAGCTTTCTGAGGCGAATGTACTTCCAAAGTAGAAGTGGTAATTGCTTATGCTGTTCACTGGCATTTTGATTTCTGACCTTGGAGAACATTAATCCAGAGTGCTATATACATTAGCAAAAATAGTGGATCCTTTTGCACTTTTTGTCTCTTTTTGTATGCTCCACCACTGTTTTTCTTGAGCTTGACATTGGCAGTATTGGAGGTGTCATACTGCAGAAAAACAGCTTCCAATTTCCCCTTTTGATCAGGGGAGGAGTTTTAAGGTGCGCTCATAATGGTGGCAGAAATGCAAGTATGTAGTCTTTGTGCTTTAAGGTTTGAATAGCTGCATGGGATCTGTGTACAGTGCATTTCCGCTTTAAATACATGTTTTTTATATATGAAATGCAGTAGTTTGTCCATAAAATTGGGAAATCTCAGTCATTAGTTCAGTATGTTTTGACAACCATGCATATATGAATTTTCAAAATAGCAAAGGTTCTTTACATCTCTCTCTGTTACGCTTTGGCTTCCAAGTGGATTAAAGTGGATATTCCTGTAAAAGTGTGTACTTGGGAATCAGTTGTCTGTTTTCCTATTTTTTACTATTGTGCAATTACAGCCTTTAGACTTTTAAACTAAGAAGTACCTCTTTCAAATTATTTTTCTGTTTGTTTTCACAGGTGATCAGTCAGCACTTTGAAGGGATGCTAGGATGGGTCAAGTTGAATAGTTTAGTTGGAACTTTTTCCCTGAGAAGAAAAGGGAAGAATAAATAAAATAGCTTGAGTTAAGGAGTAGCTCTGTTAAGTAGCAGCTTCGCTGCATTAAGCAAGAAGGTCTATGAAGCAACTGTAAGTGATTAAAGTTAAAAGAAGGTATCTTATTGTGATGAGAGAAACAAAGAACATTTGGCTAAACATTACTGCCTTTCATTCCACTAACGCTGGCTGGAAGTGGGACACTACCTGCTGCACTAGGGACCTGTCAAATCACATTTCTAACACAGAGAACTTTAAAAACAGGAATCTTCTAGATGTAGTGAACCTCGCATGGCAGGCTTTAGACGTTTTACTTGAAAAGTTATATGTTTAAGTATTATTTTGCCTACATAGGCACTGTGCCAATAACTTTATGGGTAGAGGATATATTTCACTCAAGGAGCTAATTTAAGTTTGTCAGCAAAAGTTGGTGATTTTGTCAGCAGGAATAAAAATTCCACATAGCTTCATCAAGCTTGTGCCTACCAAAGGAAAGTTTTGTGATGATGGTTGGTTTTGATTAAAGCCTGATTTGCGTTCCAGACAGTAGAAGGACATGTTTAACATATTTGATATTAACAACTGATTCTGTCAATCAGTTTCATGTTACTGTTTTATCCCATTTTGTGCTACTAATTTGGTTGTCTTTCAGGAAGCTTCTCAACAACTGAAAGCTGGTACTAATTCTTATATATTTATAGGTAAAAGCTGTAGTTCCTTTGTGTTATTTCTGAATAACAACTTTTAAACTGTTACTATTTCCCCAACAGCTTGTGAAATCCACACACAGCATTCGCAGTTCACATTCCTATTGATCTGCCCACTGTGATACATCTATGTGGAAATGGAAAGGCTGTGTCGAAAGTCACATTGGTGACAAGAACTTGTTGAGTCTGCATGTTGCTTTGTGTAAGAAAGAATCAAATCTCTGGTTGAGGCTGAAAAATAAAAAGACTGGTTTTAAGATGTCTTTTCTTCATCACCTGCTGTCCCATTTACATTCAAGTAAACAATAAAAATCCAGCTGTGCTGAAGTTTGTAGTATTTAATTGTGGACAAGAAAGCTTTTGTACTAAAATTGCAAATTGATAAGCAAGTAAGTTACTAATATGACAGTAAATCTAATTAGAAAACATAGGGATCATCTACTTTTGGTTCTTAAATACAGAGCCTTTGAAGAAAGACGGAAGCAAGAAGAAGAAAAAGAACAAAGATTTCGAGAACAAGTTCTGCAGCAGAGGAAAATTAAACTTCAGGAAGCAACTGATAAGTTCCAGCGGGCTCATCTGCCTTTTTCTCAGCACAAGCAAATAGGTTTGTAAATGAAAATTCAACCATTCACAATGCAAGTGTTTTTCTATTAATAGAATATAATTGAGGCAATAGAACAATTAACTTCACTCAGATTAATTTAATTCATTAGTATAAGCAAAACATAACAAGAAGCTCAGATCTGATACACAGGAAAAAAGTGGGTAGAGGGAATTAAAAAAACCTTTTTTTTTTTCCTGATAAATGGTATTGTGAGATATGTCATTATATTCCATTCACAGTAAGTACGTGACCTTGGGATATTGTAGCTTCCTGGGTTTTCCCCACTTTTTTCACTCCAATGTGCTTATTGCTTACAATGCTGTGTTTTCACAGCTGGGTGCAAGGTTACAAGGCCACTGAAAGTTACTATGGTAGTAGAATGATCCCCTATTTGAACCCTTAAATATGAAATATTCAAGAACGTGCATTTGTTTATCATTGAGTAAAAGCAGTGCTAGCATATGTTAATGTGTTACATAACTTCTGCTAATTCAAGTCAGCTATTTAAGCTCTTCTTTCTCTGCTGGGAAGTAATGATCACTTCAACTGAGTTACTGCTTTCTTGGAATCAGTGCAGATTGGCAGGAGTTTTTAAAAGCATCAGCCAAGTCTGATTTCCAGTCAACTTTCCAGTGTTGAAATTCTTAAGATATGGTATATTACTTAGGTATTCTTTAACAGATTTACTCTCCCAACTGCAATTGCGCCAACTGTGAGGTAATGTCTCTGACTTCAGGATCAAATGTCAGATTAAAATAACAAAATGGAACAGCACTGGTTTAGGGCTTCTTCATAGTTCTACTGACAGCCCAGACTGTGTAGCAATATAGTGAACCACAATTTTTTTCCTTGGTTTGTCTTTTTAGCAGTTCTGCCCCTGCCACTTTCTACCCTACTTTTGCATATGTGAAAAAGGCAACACCTTGTGCCTTTCTGGACTCTTTCTTTCTCCACTGATTGGATTAGTAAGTCTCAATTTGGCCTCTATAAAATATCTGCAAGCCATAACTTTGACTTAGTGCATGAGCAGAATAATCATGATGTAAAAATAAAGTTAGGACTGGATTTTTTAACTGCCTACTTTTTCAACAGTACAGTCTAGAAAAAATAGCAGAACTGTGTGTTACTGTAAACACTTAAATAGTCTGGTGTTTCATTTTGGAGGGACTAGTGATGCTCCAGCATGCCTAATGGTGCTAAACCACTTAGTTTATTGTAACAGTCTGGATTTAGGCTTCACAACTTAAAAAACTTAACCAAACCATTTACGGTAAAATATTCCAATTTTAAAAATATTTTTTCCATTGTGTTTTTCACTCTGATCCCTCTAGTTCAGACAAAAGCAGATTTTCAGTTAGAAGAAGCTCTTGAGCGAATTAAAGGATCAGTTTTAACACCAGGACTGTACTTACCCAGCAGAAACAAAACCAACTACAGGTAAGCATTTCTGTTTGCTCTGATGGTCAAAGGAAGTACATTGCTAAATGTATTCAATAAACAGCAGACAATTACTCTTTAAGAAATTATAGGCCATTTCTCTAGTGGCAAAGAAAGCGTTTCTGTGAACTGTTCCAATGAAACATTATGAAACAACTTTGAGTTGTTTGTGTCCATTTGGCAAAACACCAGAGGAGATGACACAAACCTTTTCCCTTCAGCAGAATTCTGGGAATAGTCGGGGCTAACCTGGTCCGCGTTCAGTTACAGCCTGACTCAGACTGCCATGGTTATCAAACCATCTGCTGTTGTATGAAGTATAAAGTATTCTGTCTAGGTGATTTCTTATTCTCATCCAGATTTTTTCCTTTTGACATTCAAGGATAGTTTAGTTTGTATATTCATCCCATGATCTTATCTTCTTTCCAGCAGTCATTCCTTTAAATTTCTCATCCTCTGTATGTATCTTGAGCATCCTGATAACAATTTCACCTGCAGCTTCACACAGAGTTTGAATTGCATATTTCTCACTGTACCCAAGCACTTTTTCTAAGATACCTTGACTTACCACAGAGTGTTTCTTCATGCATAGTTTATCATCTGCTGTATATGATACTCCTTCCTGATTATCCTCTTCCTAATCTCTCATTTCTTTAACATTTCAGTTCAGGGTATTATTTCTGTTGTTGCTTCTTTTGTTATTACTCTTACTATAATTATTTTCTGCATGCTGTAAATTGTGCAGATGTTCAGAGATAAATTCTGTCGAAAAGGGGTCTCCCTACTTTTGAGCTTCAGTGGGTTCTTCATTGTGATGTTAATGTTCAGTTTGATTACATTTCTACTGCTGATTAAAACATGTTTACAGCCAATAAACTGTGTAATTGAGAAAAAATTTTGTACCTCTTTGAACTAAATACTCATGCTATCTGCCAGTCAACATGCATGTAGTTCTGCAGCTACCCCAATGGCTTGAAGTAATAAAGGAGGATTGCAGCCATGAAAACAAGTAAACAATCTACCTGCTAAATATAAGTTGAAATTATGGAAAAAAAAAATTAGATGTTTATAAACCCTGTCTCAGTGTTCCTGATTGATTGTGTCATTTCACTCACAGGCTTTATTAAGGACAGCAGCTCAGTGCCTCTTCCCACTGCCTTTATCGTTTGTTTCTCTATTGTTCAACTTTCTTCAAACTGATTCTTGTGCCTCAAGGGCTCACAGCTTTCTCTCAGAGATCTTCAAACCACTTACCATTTCCTTTATTTCTTACAGTATAACATTGCTGTCACTCCATATTATATTTGTGTAATTTTAAAAATTCACAGTCCTGTAATAATGATAGTGTTCTTTTCCCGCTTTTCATTTTTATAACCTGATCTCCTAAGGAAATTACATTTATATGTTCATATTCTTTTACAGTTTGTGTTCCCCTAGTAACCAAATCTGAGAGCTAAGAATTGTGCAGATAATTATATTTCTACAAGTTTGATAAATTGGCAATTGAGCAAGGAAGAAATTATTCAAACAGGTGACCCCAGCATGAAAAAGGCTTAAAAGTTGAGTCCACATTGACCTATTGTCAGGTCATAAGCCAGTTAGTGCAGATAAGACAGCACACAAATATCTTGGAACCTGCCACAGGATGTGCTGCCTCTTCCCCAGCTGGTAACTAAGAGGCTTGGGGAGGAGCCACAGTGGGTGGGTAAAGGAGGATATAGAGAATATTTGGGGTATGGTAATACGGGAAAAAGAATTAAGTTATGGCAGTACAGGCTTGTGTATAGGGGAAAGATATACAAATTAATATGAAATAAAACTTTGCTTATTCTAATGCTAACAATTTGTCTCCCTTCCTTGTGACAGAAAAGACTATGCATTTTTGTTTGCATCTCACGCATTCCCTTACTAAGCAGCGAGATTGAAAGTGAGCACGTGCTATGCAGCATAGATTCTTCTGGTCTGCTGGAGAAGATGTTAATGCAGGGTTTTTCCTGTTAGTTTTGGTCTGGGAGCCATAGTTCGTGTGGGTCATAAAAATGGAATTTTTGTATTTTCAGACTTGGCTCCAAAATTCTCTTAGAGGGCAAATCAGTACCGCAAAGTAAGCTTTGATACAGAAAGGCAGTTTGAGAAGGTTCACAAAGCTGAAGGTTCTTCAAAACTTGCCAGTTCTGAGCTGTAAAGCTTTAAAAATGTTTTATAATCCCTTTAACTGGAGATTTTGGGACAGCTAATAACTAAGTCAGGTTAGGTGGTAGATCCCTTTCTGTATTTTTATCTCTTCTTACACTTCTAGAAACACTTAAACCATAAATCTTGTACATCTTTAGAATTCACCCTCCATCAGAAATACAATGTATAGAATTCATTGACAGTCCCCTTTTAAAAGAAGAAGTGAATATTGTATTAAGTATCCAAGATAAATATGGCTGCAGACCCATCTGGATATAGGTGGATTATATAAGGTTCTAGAATTCCTAATGTCTATGTTTAAAAAGTTGTAAAAAATTAAATTAAGCAATGGAGTTGTATTACCTCCTCTTGGAGAAAGGCAAAAAATCCTGGAACACCTCATGAGAGAGAGATTGTATTATGAGCTTGCAGTTGAGCTACTCAGCTACTAGTGAGGTTTAGTTATTAAATGCTAAGCAAAGGTTTTGGTCAACTCATTAGCTGACAGGGATTGAGTTGCGTGCACATCAGGTGTGCTGCTCTTTGTAGAAGATACATTTACCTGTTTGTGCTTAAAAACAGTTGTATTTGATTAGGTTCAGTCTTGGTCTAGAAACTTAATTATGACAAATCAAAAATGTTCTCTGAAAAAAGTTGGAGTGTAGAAACATTTATAAATATAAATGGTCTAAATATCCAAAGAGATAGCAAGAAACTTCACCCAGCCACCCTTCCTCCCCCCCTGCTCCTCAAAAAAACAAAAAAAAAACAAACAGATTTTTTGTGGGGCAGGTATATATCAGTCTGGTCCACGGTAACAAAGTCTTTAAAGTGGATGGGTACACAAAGTTTTTGGGTAGGGAGGATATCACCCAATCAAAGAATACAGAATGCAGATTTCTGAGTTCTCTAAATAAATAGGAGAAGTTGTTCTCCCTTTTTGCTATCAGCCATCTCATCAGAAATAATAAATTCCTTTTTAGACTGCCAAATATATGTCTCTGCTTAGGTCAGTGCAATTAAGCCAACCATTCTGAAGTATTGTATAAAATCTCCTGAAAAAAAACAGTAATCTTGGTGGGGTGAAAGTTTACATTTTCCATTGTCCTAAAATTGTGTTATAATAAATACAGAAAAGGTCTCATTTGTCTGATTTGACACAGATGTACTAAAAAGAAAAGGGATTGATTTTAACAGGGAGTATAATCTTAGATACAGAAAGAGGATGAAACAGATGAAGACTCGGAAGAAGGAACTATGGAAACTTAAGCAGAAGAAATAGAGAGAAGTGAAGGAAAGGGGTATTGAGTTTCTGTGTGTATAATAGACATATGGTAGCCATCTCCAGCTAGGAACAATACGTGTTTCCTAATAATGCATCTCTGCTGGATAGACCATAGAGGAGGATGAGGTCTGTGTACATATTGTGTGACTGCACTGTTCAGATTTGCTTAATAGGGGTGTCAGCTGTCAACAAAGATAGCTTTGTGTGGCATGAAATTGTCACATCTTCTTATAAGTTCCTACACCACATATTGCCCATATATGAAAGGAACCATCACCTCCACCATCACCTTCACTGAAACTGAGGATGGGTAAAATGTGGGTGGTGGATCATCTTGTCAGGCCAGACTCCAATAATAAAAAAAAGAGGGAAATATGTGGAAGTATGATTTCCATATTTAATTGCATACAGACTCAGAGTTCATGTTTACAGCAAGTTTAGCTAAACACCTTCACCCAATTGAACAATATTTAAAGTATCATGTTGATGCTGCTAAGGAAATGAGAAATGAGAATATGAGAAATGCATCCTGAGAATGCTGGAAAGCATGTGCACGCTGAAAGAACAGTAAGGTTTGGTTTGTTATTCAAAATCCAGTGATTGCTGAGACAAAGTATCGTTTCAAATATTGGGCGTGATCAACCTAGTGAAATAAAAGTTGGATCTCCCCTTTTTGGTACAGGTATACCCATTTCACAAATAACTTCACTGAAATTTTATACTGATAATCGGTTTCCAAGATCTATTCTCCTTCTACCACCATTTGTAATCATTGTGGAGTACAACAAATACTTGATCCTAAAACAGTGAGTCACAAGCTTGGCTTTCTAACCAGTTGTAAGGGTTATGGCTCTGCTGAACAGATGTGAGAACTCAAAGCATGAATCTGGTAGGAGATTTCTGTAAGTGCCATTTTGGATATGCCAGACTAAGGGCGTTTACGGTCCTTGAACCACATTGGAGCCAAAAGACAGGATCCTTTGCTAAATTGTTCCACCTAGGCAGTCAAGCATAGCTGGCAACCTGGTAACAGTTATACTTCCAGAAGGCTAAAGGTTGCTCTACCTATGAGCTGGTGGGTTTTGGTGCGTGGGTTATTTTTGCTTTTTTTTAAAGCCTACCTTTCTGGTTGATTAAAGTTTCTTGGTTTTGTCATCCTTGATATCTACCTAGTTCTTGCTTCTTGTTTTCCAAAGCTTAGTTCCTATTCTTAGTGACCTTACCCTGCCTTCTTCCAGTTCTGTCTGCTTTTTATTCTTGAACATATCTTGTTGCATACTCCCTGCCTTCTTAGTCTCTGTTTGCGTATTTTCCTTGTCATTTGGCTTCACATGCTTCTTGGCTTCTTTGATTCCTGCATGTCAACCAGCCATGGTTCTTACTAATGCCTGTCGAAACCTGTGGTTTCCTCTGTCTTAATTTGGACTCACCCTGACCACAGTAGCCAGCTACACCAGCTGCTCCAAAGATTACTTTTTTCAGTAGCAAATACAAATTCTTTATGTACCACATAAGTGACATTGAACGTCATCAGTACAGTTAGGCTGTACTTGCTATTTGAAGTAAGGGAATATATCTGACAGCATCAATATATAGTTGCCCTCTAATATAAGCCAATCTTATGGAAAAATAAAGACCATTTTACTTGTGTTTCATTCCGTGTTCCATTTCTGCAAATGACCAAACTGTTGGCTGACATTTTCCAGATTAATTCAGCCTGACGTAATCACCCAACAACCCAGTCAGAAAAGCCTGGCTATTTATAAATAATAGAAGAGAAGGTTTAAAATGGCAAATGTTGCACAGTTTCAGATAGTACTAACAGCACCACCTGTGGTTACATGTAGTGTAGCGGTCCTTCATTTTCCAGGCATTTATTGATGATGTATACTTTTGGAAAGGAACATATTTAAAAGTGTAGAGTTGATGCATAGAAGTAAGCCAAAGTAATAAGCTATTTGCTTGCATCAAGAACCACAGATGACCCTTCATCCTCATCAGCATCTAGAAATGGTTCTTTCCATCAGAAGCAGATTTCAGCAATGGTTGGCTGGGATAAAACAATACAAGAGAGCAATAGAACAAACATGGATAGTAACCAACTTCTCTTCCAGAAAAATCTGAAGGAAATGCAACAACTCCTTGAAAAACAGCATCTCAGCAACTTGGAGGTATGAAATTTCCATGTGATTCATTAAATGATGCTTCTTAAATGTAATGGAAATTTTCTTGACCGTGATAAAAATGCAAAGTCTGTTAAGCACTCTACCAAGTAAACAACACCTGTACTATGCCTTACCAATAGATTATTTATAGTAAAATTATACATATTTTTCAGTAAGAAATCAGAGGTCTTTAAAAATGTTTGCAAGAATACTTTCACAAATTCTTCAAAGATATCTGTCATGTTATCTTTCTTTCTGTGAATGTAGGATTTGTATGTCAGACTTTGGCTCTGAAGTAAATAGCCATTAGTCTGTCATCACAGGAGTCCTATGCTAACTCCAAAATTAAATTTGTGGCTTGCAATTTGCACGTAAGTTTCTGCTTTGCTTATTGCTGCAGCTCAGCACAAAATGCTATAGTGGTATAATTATGGTAGGTCAAATGTTGGGGGGTTTTTTGTTTCTTGGGTTTTTTTCCCAATGTGTGGTGATTTCTGAGGATTTAACTTCAAGTCTCTTGAGATCCTTTTTTGTCATCTTTGGAATAGATGCAGATGCTCCAGTAACAAGACAATTAACTTTTGCCCATTAACTTTCTGCCTAAACTAATTTTTGGACACAAAATCAGTTTCAAAAGTCACCTTAGAAACACTGTGAAAATCAAGAAGAACTGAGCTCAAACGTGATTTCTTACAACTGCACTTTTAAGTGTGATTTTTAGGTCGGTCTGTCTTGTCTTTGATTTGGGAAATAATAGATTTTTTTTTAATATTCAAAATTAGATTCAGTATTAGATTTTTTTGAAAAAGAGGAGGACATAATTTTGGACTTGTTCTTTTATTTCTGTAATGTTATCTACTGGTACCTGGGCTCATGGTGACCTTAACTCTATGAAGCACTGTCCCTTTATATTGGTGATGCCTAGAGGCATGGGGTCATTGGTGGCAATAGAGCAAGGGCTTTTCCTTTTAATACATGTGTATGGATGAATTTTGAAAGACTGTATACACTTCAGATATATTTCAAGTTCTTTGATATTGATGTTTTCAGCCACATTCATCTCTGTCTTTGTACCTACTTTGTTCTGATGGGTATTCATAGGAATCTTGAGCAGCTGATGGCTAACACAGAAAATCTCACTCAACTGGAGTAAATTTCAAAAAGGTTGAGGATACAGAAAGTACAGGTTGTACTGGCGACGTTGTTGAATAGTGTTCGTTCTTACTACCCAGCACAATAAAAAGGAAGAGCAAATGGCAATTTATAGAAGAGAACTGATAAAACTGAATTCTAGATAACCACTTTCAGACAAAATCCAAAGAGGTGTAAGTTTTGGGGTTTTTTTTAAATACTACATTGTGCATTTCATTGGTATAGTGTTTGCAAATCCCTCCCTAAATGATGGTGTTTAATTTGGCAGTAGCTGCATTAGGATATATTAGACTTAGGGGGAAAAAATTCAGTCTCTTTGGGAAAAAAAATATAAAAAGATTCTTCTTAATATATTGCAAGACAACTATTATAAGTATTTAATCAAACACAATTATCCTATTCTAATAGAATTCTAGGGGAATACTGCCATGAGTCATGCATGATTTTTTACTTACAGCTTTTTCTAAATGTTATCACCAGCTTTGGACACTGCATATAATACAGAAATTTGGGTTTACAAATTAATGTATTTTTGAAAATGCTCTGGTCCTGTAAAAAAATTTGCTTTTTTTTCCAGAATGCATTTTTCTCCTACCACTAGGGGTTGCTCAGCTTCTTCCCTCTGATAAAAAGTTTCAAATTGTAAATATTTGTACTTCAAACATTTGGTCTTTCTTGAAATTTCATGCTTTGGACTCTGAATAGAAAAATAGTCAAGAAAGTTATTTTCATTGTTCTAAGGCCTGAGTTTTGGAAGTTTAATACTTGGATTGTGCTGGTGTGCATGTGCATTTTGACTTCCTGTGATGTAAAATTTATTAACTGTAGTTATTTTTAAGTCTTACTGTCATGAATAGGCTTCAGTAGTCTTGTTACTGTCTGTTGCCCAAAATCATTTCAACAGTACTTGCTTTTCTGAAACTAATGTTAAAGTATTTCACTGTGCACATGCTTTGCAGTCTAACCATCCATTGAGATCCTTTGACCTCTCTTTGTTTCTGTTTTTACAGGCCCAGCAGGATTATAAAGATTCCTAAAATTCTTTCTTTTCCTACAGGGCGATAAAGTTCTATGTAGATCCCTACTGGTAGATTTGGTGTGTTCCCTGTTTTCCACCCCTGAAAATTTGTATAGATTCAGCAGTAAGCCAAGGGGTTTAGTGACCCTTCTCCCATTCTTCAAAATTATTTTGCTTAAAACATTGAGAGCAGTAGATTTTATTTTATGCAACAGTTATGTCTGAGCCAGTACATCAAATTGTTATTTGTTACACGTCCATCAGTATGTTCAGTTTTGAAGAAATTAATACTGTTAATTTCATTCACAATCAAAGATTTTGTTACATAGTCCTTTCCTGATTTTGTTGCAGACACACATAAAATCTTTAAGGTGGAGCTAGTAGTACGGTCTTTAGTTAAAGCTGCATGCAGCTTTTCACCAAAAGACATTACTCTCAAGTGCTTNCTCCTCTGGACACGTTCCAACACCTCAATGTCCTTCTTGTAGTGAGGGGCCCAAAAATGAACGCAGTACTCGAGGTGGGGCCTCACCAGTGCCGAGTACAGGGGATAATAATATTAATTATTATCAACCCACAGCAGCACTTCTGTGGTATTTAGCAGCTTGAGCTTTGTTGTGAAGTTGATGCCTGGTGCTGGGAAAAAAAGCATTAAACGGAATACCCAGAATTCAGAGGACAGGAATAAGCAGAGAATAACTAGGACCCAGGAGACCAAAATATCTTGTGACAAACAACTTAAAAGAATTGTGCTTTTTCAAAGAGTGGCAAGAAAAAATAATAAATATCAGCCTTTAAATTCAGTAGGCTGTTTAGGGGGAGGCAGATGCTGAAATCTTGTAGGTGTGCTTATAAATCATATCTGTAAATTTCTTAAGAGGGATGTATGTCTTGAATGAAAGGATGGAATTTGTAAAACAGGTAACACGTAACAGTCACTAAATAATTTTTTCAAGATAAGTGATTATATTAATGAAGCATGCAGTGAATGTTGGCAATTACACAAAACTGTTTCATTAGATAAACTTATATTTCTAGAGAGGTATGAATACATAATGTCAGAAAACACGCTTAGGTATGTGGCTTAACTTTTAGGCTGCCCTGTGTGGCGTCAGGCTTTGGACTTGATCCTTGTGGATCCTTTCAACCTCAAGATATTCTATGATTCTAAAAGTATTTCTGTATCTGACCTTTAGCATTTCCTAATATAAATCCACTTTCTGCCTTGGTTGCTGCTGTGCAGTGCACAAGATAGAGTGCAAACATGTTAAAAACTGTTCCACCTCTGCAATGTATTTACACTGCTAAAAGAAAAAGTAATGTTTTTTATAGACTGCAAAAATGTGTACTAATTTTTTTAGCAAGTCGAGATCTGGAAGGATAGTCTCTCAGCTGAACTAAGGATTATACTGTGTCATTATGGGTCTCCTTTAGGAGGTGTGTACTGGTCAAAAAGTACTAATAATCTTTTTTTCTGATGCTACAGCTCCAGTTCATTCAAATTTGTCAACCCTAATGCCTTATTTGTATATTTGTGAATAAGAAAAAACTAGGAAGAGAGATTCTGAGTTTTCTGGAAGATGAAGAAATGCTTTCTTCCATCATTTATTCTTCTCCTCTTTCCCCATAAATCAGACTTTGTTGGAAAGCTTTTCTGAAAAGGATAGTTTCAGGGCTTTGAGTCTCCTCATTAAGACCTTAACCATCAGTGACAGAGAGGATTATTTCTTTTCTTTAAAACGGAAAAAAATCTCGGAGAATTGTTTCCCTTGAATTTCTGCCTCTGAAGTATTGTCTAGAGATAGGTTCATCTGCAAAATATTTTTTAAAACACTATTTCTCCTACAAACCTGCAATTCCAAGCAATTCTCCAACCTGCAAATTGAAAAGAAGTGAAAATGTGTAAATTTTAGCTCATCTCCATTCTCCTTTTTTGGGATAACCAAATGACATTGAATTAGATTGTAACCATGAATTTTCTCATTAAATTGTGGCATTGTATTTTATATATAACATTAAAATGATTATTAGTTAAGCAGATAAAAAATTCTAGAATTAATTTTGCATATGCATGCCCAATTTTCCTCCATGCTATTTGCCTTATGATGGTTTTCAATTATGCAGTCCCATACTATTTTTACATGACCCCGTATCTTAAATTTGCAGGGTAGTTGCTGCCTGCTCAAAATAAATTTATTAATAGGTCAGAAACAAAACCAGAGACTAATGAATTATTGTGCTCAGTGACTCAACATTTAATCATTTAATAATTTTAATATTATTTAAAAACTAGCATTATGAATTCCACTTGTGGAGCTGAATGACTAAGTTAATCTGTGAGAAGAGGGATCAGGTACCAATCTATAGAAGAGGGATCCTGAGAAGCAGCACTCTGAATACTGAGATGCTAAATTAATTAATAGAAAGCAACAGTGAGAAAACTGAAAGTCAGAACTTGAAACCCTGGCAGTCAGCGTTCAAATCACTTTTCTGTAAAAATCCTTCAGTACAGTATGGCTTACTGAAGTGCCTGAGTGCCCACCAAATTGGAAACTTGAATTCTTTTTATCCCAGGGAGTTTGAACCTGTATTTCTAGCATCCTATGATGATTTTCCAAACAGGCAAATCATGTCCTATTGAATACTCAGGTTCATAGATAGCTAGTTTCTGTACCCTGCGTAGCTGAGCGGGGCGGAAATTAGGCACCTAGGAGTTAGCCTAGGAAAGACAGGGGTGTTGACAGGAAGCTTTTTTATGGTCATCCTACACCTCCATAAATTCTTTGGTGAATTTGGAGCAGTATGATGAATCTCTTGTGTAACCTAAGCACCAAAATCCTTTCTCAGTGGCATTTGCTTTCTTGGGTCTGCCCAAATCTTCTGTGAAATCAGTGTTGTGTAGTGCCATGTACATGTTGTTTTCCAAATTTGCGTAGAAAAGGGGTTATTAATTTTCTAATGGACTTTCCCATTCCATATTGGGTAAACTCAAAACTAGTAAGTGTTTAGGTGCCTTGCTGACTTTGAGAGGGAGCCTTGTATCTGTATGAACACTGGAGACTTTTACTTCACAATGAACATGAAGTAGAACATTATATATACACATATATAAAGCACAAAGAACTCCTGTGAATAAACCAGTCAAAATTATCAAAACCAGCAAGTAGTGTGAGAGGTGAGGGGCCTGGGTAGCACTTTTCCAGCATTTATCTTCAGAAGAGGGTTCCCATTCACCTCGTGGAATTGTGAACAGTCAGCACTTCTATTGCAGAAAATGTCAAATATACATATAGCAGCTCTTTAGTGTAATAGCGTTCTGACAGAGTCCTTTGGCAGAAAATTCACTTGTCGGGTTCTCTGAAAATTTTACTTGTTGCCATGTTGTTCTTTCGTTGACCTCTTGAAAGACTTCTTAGGCTCATGTTTTCTCTTTGTTTTAGTGCTTTAATGAAATGAAACTGCTTGACACAGCTGTTCCAGGTCTTAAGGCATAAAAGTGACCTCTTTAACTCCTCCAAAGTGTTCCCTTTTCTAGAATACCAAGTATGTGGACAGACGGGCTTTAGGTTTCATGCATTAGGACATAAGATAATGCAGGCAACAGGCAATACAATAAATTGTACTTACATAACAGAAACAATATGCAGATCCAGAAAATAAAAAGATAGTACACTCTGTGACCATTTTTATTTCCTTATCATCCTATAATATTCTCACAGATTAAATCAAATTAAATCATTGGTATTTCCAGGTTTATTTCCCTGTCTCTGTTGACTGCTAAGAAAGAATAATTGTTGAATGTTTTTGAGGTATGCAGAACTAGTTCTAGCTGTGCATTTTTACAAAAAAAAGTGACATTCTTTTTCATTATAGAGTAAGCCAGAAAGGGAAATAAAATATGTAAATATTTAAATGAGAATGATAAGCATCTTTAATGTGTGAAATGATGAAATTGTATGATGCAAAAAAATAAATGTAAATTAATTAAATTTGCATGAACTAAGTAAAAGTGAGTATATGTTTAAATGAGGAATCCTTCTTTATTCCTTGGTTCCTAATTTATTGCTGGAAGTTGCCTCAACTGAGATTTTGTATTCCCATTAGGTTTTTTTTAACAAGGAGACGAAAATTATGTATAATGCAGGATCAAGTCTGTTTTTAGTCTTTGGAGCACAGCTGGGTAGAATTTTTTTGATCTTATTTTTGGAAGTTGGAACTTTCTTGCACCCTCTAGATTTACCAGTTTAAGTTAACCTGCTATCAGAACAGGGTTTTTAATATCAATCCTTAGAAAATTTTTCTTTTGTTTAGCTTAGCCATTTTGGAAACACATGTTCAGCTATACAGGTGCAGTTTCCAAATTAGACAAGAAGTAAGACTGACACCTATAATTTCATTTTACTTTTTTTTTTTTTTTGCCATCTGAAAATTTTAAAGTTAGTTCTTAATTTTGGCCTGCTACAGAAAGCTCTGACTGTATGCCTTTTCCTTGTTTGGTGAAGTTCAAGCAGACATTAACAATATAATTTATCCAAGCATAAAGATTAATAAAAAACTATCAAAGTATTATTTATTCTTTTCTATTAGAAAGAGACCGGTTTGTATAACTTTCATTTGAAAATATTTCCTAAAAGAATCTTTCCCTACATTTGGTTCTCTGTCTTTCTATTTAGTTTCTTTATCTCAGATCATAAATATAATGGAAGACTGCACCAACTTTGAACATTTAGTGCACGATAAGGTTTAATTCAATCATAAAATGTCTTTCAGGACTCACAAAGCTTTTTATTCTGCAATTCAAAATAGTTGTACAGCTATATACTATGCAACATCACGGTATAACAGTTTTATTAGAATAAAAAAATGGTTTCCTACAAAAATATGTTCTTATTCACTAATTAATTTTATGCATTCTTTGGTAAGTTTTCAAAATGTTAATTCTATTGCAATAGAATTACAGGGGATTTATATTATCTTGCATAATCACTTACCTAGGTTAACAGATTTTGCTATTTGAAACATTTTCCATTTCAGGTCTTCGTTGCGTAAGATCTTCATCACTTTTGGCACTTTGTATGAAAATAAACATATTCAGTCTGGTATTATCAAAAAAATCCATTTGGGGGCAGATCCGCTATCAAATTTTCATTTTTATGGATTCTCTTTCTATTTTGTAAACTCCCTTACATGTTAGAGGACAAAAAATATCCTGTGCCATGGGGCAATTTGGAAACGGTAGTGTTGTTTAGACAAATCTTGTTCCTTTTTTGATATTGCAGAATTGATTTAAAACTAAAGATGCAATTTGTTGCAGCTCTTTCCTCTGAATTTCATACCCAAACCATATCACTTCCTTTTACAATTGGACACAGGTAAATTTTGACTTGATGGAAACACTCAGGATGCTATGAACAAAGTCGTAAAAACACCAGGCTCGATATTTCTTGTATTTTAGCCTAAGCTCTCATTAATAAAAATTAATATTAGAAAAAAAAAACAAACCCACATTTCTGATAAATGTAACAGTCTGGTTTTATGCCTCTATTTCAGAATTTTCATCAAGAAGTTAAGAAAACAGATGATTCAGAAAGCTTGTCAAGCCTTGACAGTCTTGAGGCTGGAGAACAAAATGGAAATTACACAACACCAAGTGAATCATCTTTGACTACACGATGTGACTGTGCCCTGTACAATCCAGAAAAATCACAGACTAGAAATAATGGTTTGCTTCATACAGCTCAAAGTACTTCTTCTAAAAACGTGCATCTAAATAACTGCCTGACAAATGTAGATTCACAAAACAACCACAACTTACCTATTCGTGATCCTTTAGCTAGATATAATGTTCTAACTCCTGCTGAAGAATCATCTGCTTCTCACAGACCTGGAAAAAAACCTGCAGAGTTCTCTGCCTCTGGTGAGCAAGAACACTCTGTAAGTAATGCATTTCGTTTTCTGCAAAATATAGAAGAAGAAAGAAGCAAGCCATCTTCTGGAACAGCCAGCACGCGTCATCCTGTTTTCAATCCTAGCAAAGTCTGGGCCAGACCTGACTGTATTCCAGGAGAAAGAGTTCAGGATCTGATGCAAGATCAGAGTTTTAAAATGACCCCACAAAAAAGAACTATATCTGTGCAAACCTCCAGTCAACCTATTGCAACATTTATGATCCTATTTCCTAATCAGGGATGTACCACTGGCATTCCCAGCACAGCTGATACGTTACCAAAGGACAAAAACATCAGTACAGAGTTTTTAAAAAATACCTCAGGAAAAATGACTGAAACAAAAGAAGAAAATATTAAATGTATTGATGACACTAATCTGAGATCATCTTTATTTCAGAACATACCAAATGCCTCCATTCCATGCGATGTTAAGCAACAGAATAACGGAGAGGAAAAGAAAGGAAATATGATAGAAACTATGTCACTGGTGTCTGATACAGAGTTAAATTCTGTCACTCCTGCTCAGCACAAAACTCTGAAAAACAATATTCTTGAAAGGAAAAGAGCAAGATTATTCACAAGTATCTTAAAGAAGGAATCTAAATACGAACCCAGTCATTTCAAAGCTGTGGTTATGAACCATGGGATCAGTTTTGGAACTCGGCCCATGTCTTCTATCAGAGACAGTTTAGAACTGGCAGAAATAAAAAAGAAAAATGCACAAAATGAAAAATACAATACAAAGCTAAGATGGCATGATCAAATTAACCAGATAATAATAGAAAACAATGAAAAATGCTATGAAAAAAACACCAGTGAAATATCTTCTGCACAGCTGCAATATGTTCAAACTACAAATAATGCTCCTAAGACTAATTTAAGTATTGTTGCTCAACCTTCAAACCCCATGTTCGTGAAAAATCAACAGGAAAATTCTCATATATCAAAACCAAATGTTAATACTGAAGAGTCAAACAAAGAATGCACTCCTCTGAATATATTTATGTCTACTGGTTCCTTTTCTACTAAAAAAGCTTGGATGGTATCACAAGATGAAGAAAGTAATCCCCCGGTATGTAGTAATGATTCTAAAATTAATGACGTTAATCAACTCAAAAATAAGACGAAAATAACTAGATGTCCAAGATCTGTAAAAGACCAGACAAGTTTTGTGCCCAAGAAGAGAACAGGCACTATAATCCGACCACAGTCAGCTGCTGAAGCCAACAAAACTTTGAAAGCTCCAGGGAAATTGATAGCACCTCACCCACCATCCGCACCTCTGCCGCGAAACAGAAGTGCCAAAAGCGCAGCCAGCCCTGGGTGTCAGCCACTGCTGCCTTCAAGTCTTCAAGCTACCACTACAGGCAGGAATGATTTAAATGAACAGCATGTTTTCTTAGCAGATCGGGTTTTAAATACAAAGGGTACAGAAAACAGTGAGAGAATTACTTGTCATTGGGACTTGGCCACTCGGATATCTGCACCTGGCTGCAGCACGGCCAAATACGAACCTTGGGCAAAAAGAAGGTGTCCTGTAAATAACGTTCCGACAAGCGCCCGTCAAAATCATTCAGTAACCTGCACTGAAAGACCTGCTAAAGCAGAAAATGGATTACTTCTCCATCATACCCCAGCAGCTGGGAAAACAAGTACCTCCTGGCAAGGAGCACGTACTGCCCGAGCTCCAAGAGACTCTGCCACTGGTAAGAGTCATGTTTCTGGGTTTGGGGCGGGGGGATGTTCAGAGGAAAGTCTTTTTCAATTACATCACAAATTTGTTTTCAGTTAAAACATCCAGCCTTTCATCCATTCACACAATGCAGCCAGTTTTAACAAGTTTTCACCATTTGTCATTGTCATTTCTATTCTAGTGCTGCCCAGAGGCCTCTCAAACATCGATCCCCGTTTTTAATAGCTCTCTACAATATTAAATGAAAAGGAAGTATTTTCCTTGAGATTATACTCCTGGCTAATGAGCAGATGTGACAGGTGGTCTAAATAATGATATAGGAGGAAGTGACTAAGTTTATATGAGCAAGTTTGCAAGGTAAATGGGAGTCATAGCTTGTTGTCCAACAGTCACTGCCACCTGAGAATGAAAGAAATGTAGATCTAACATGTTTTAAAATGATGATACTGTAAATGCCTAAAATTATTACACTTTAGTCTCAGTAATCCAATTAATGCTCAAAAATCTGAAATGTAGGTTAAAAATAAAGAGCTTCTACCGGACAAATTTTGCTGTGCTGCAAAGTATGTCTGATTTATAAGGAATTTTAAGAAATTTTAGGACCAATCCTTTATTTTATTAATAACTAACCTTGGAAATGATATGATGCCGAGATTAATTGGTAAAACAGAGGCAAGATGCATAAGAAAATTTGGGAGAATAGATTTTAATCTCCTGGTTTTTACATTTCAAAATAGGTTTCGTGTTTTTAGATTTGCCTTGTTTCTCCTCTGCAGCCTAGCTATATTCTGTGCCTCGGGCACTGATGGCATCCTTGTGCTTGTAGTTTGTATGTTGTATTGCTCGTTTGCTTTCCATTGAGGGTTGCAGCTGGAGGCAGAGCTCCTGAAGCTGTATATCCTGCTTCAGGTACAAGCAGTCTCAGAATCACTTCATGTACTGGGATCACCCCAAGGATCAGCTGTGCAGCTCAAAGATACTTTATAGCAAAATAAGTAATTCCCCTAACCTAAAAAAAAGCCCCTCAATTTCTAGTTTTATCTACAGTAATACATATTTTTAACTATGAAGTGATTCAGAACAGCTGTTTTGTAAGAGCAGAGGTAGGTGAGTATTCTTGGCCTAAAGCAGGGGTGGGAAATGAGAAATGTTATCTGCTTGTCCATTCCAGTTCAAAGTCAAAGAGATGAGCTTAAGATATGCATGACTTGAGTTAACCTATTTGATTTTACATTGGAAATGACTGAAGGCTTGCATTACCATGCCTCACCTCCAGCAGAGATACTTGCCTCTTGATGACCTTATTTGCACATCAGATCAATTAATCAGGAAGGTTACTGAGTGCGCTGCTAATACTGTCTTCACTGCAACTTTCAATGCGACATCCCCAGTGTCAGATAGCTCCAGCTTTTTTAGAGGAAGCACCAAGTAGGTTCTTTTCAAAACTGCCGTGGGTGGCCCTCTCTCACTATCTGCTTAGGTTTGAAAGTGTTTTGAAATTCTTCTTTATTTTAAATACTTTAGATAACTCTTAATGACTTGCTATTATTTGTTCTATTGCCTGCAAATGCACGTAGATCACCAAAGTCTTTGTCCTGAAGTGCTTGCTATGAGAGACTGAATACTGCAGTGTTCTTGAGTAAAATATGTGCTGTGGCACTATTACAGAGTTCAGTGAGGTCTGTGAGGACACCGCAGAAAATGGGATATATTGCAATGCTTGGCCAAACGTAGAGAAAAAAAGTGAGAACAAGATGAATAAATAAAGTTGTTATCCACGAGGATCCTCTTTAATTGGGCTTTCAATCTTCAAGTGACGTATCTTCTGAGGGACACATATTACACTGTGGCTGAATATTACAAATATTTTAAGTACTTTGGTGTGCAATCAGTAAAATGCTTTAAAAATATGTTTAGCATTTAGCCTGTGACAAATACGGGTTTAATTCATATGCTTATAGTTAAACAGGGATAGACTGCTCAGCATTTCATGCCCTTAAAGATGCTATCGCTTATTATATTTTTGTCTCACATTTCTCAAAGGAATCTCTGACGTGGTATAGATCTGCCATGTCTTTCAAACTAATTAAATTAAGTCAATGCATATCAATAGAGCAACTTTGGATTGTATTTTTAAGAAAAAACATTCTATGATTACTAATATAACAAGGGATTTCTTCTTTGCTTCTTTTAAATTTCCCTCTGTATTCAGTATAACATGATCACATTTCCTTTTCTTTTCAGGCGCTATTCAGCACCGTGTGTCACATTACAATAACTCACATATAACTAAATGGCAAACTCTTAAAGCTAATGTGTCCCACATTAGTATCAATGGCAGCAGCCGGATGAGTAGTTTCAAATCTGCTTCTAGGATCAATGAATTGGGTTTTATTTTCTGCAAATGGTAAAAATTCGGCTTTGTTAAATCATAGAATTATAGAACCATAGAATCATAGAGTATTTCAGGTTGGAATGAATCTCTAAAGGTCACCTAGTCCAACCCCCCTGCAATGAGCAGGGACATCTTCAACTAGATCAGGTTGCTCAGAGCCCCGTCCAACCTGACCTTGAATGTTTCCAGGGATGGGGCATCTACCACCGCTCTGGGCAAACCTGTGCCAGTGTTTCACCACCCTCATTGTAAAAAATTTCTTCCTTTTATCTACTCTAAATCTTCCCACTTTCAGTTTAAAACCATTACCCCTTGTCCTATGGCAACAGGCCCTACTAAAAAGTTTGTCCCCACCTTTCTTATAAGCCCCCTTTAAGTATTGAAAGGCCGCCCTAAGGTCTCCCCGGAGCCTTCTCTTCTCCAGGCTGAACAACCCCAATTCTCTCAGCCTGTCCTCACAGCAGAGGTGTTCCAGCCCTCTGATCGTTTTTGTGGCCCTCCTCTGGACCCACTCCAACAGGTCCATGTCTTTCCTGTGCTGAGGGCTCCAGAGCTGAATACAGTACTCTGGGTGGGGTCTCCTGAGAGCAGAGCAGAGGGACAGAATCACCTTTCTCAATCTTCTGGCCACGCTTCTTTTGATGTAGCCCAGGATGTGATTGGCTTTCTGGGCTGCGAGTGCACATTGCTGGCTCATGTCCACCTTTTCATCCAGCAGTACCTCCAAGTCCTTCTCAGCAGGGCCACTCTCAATCCCTTCATCCCCCAGCCTGTATTGATACCGGGGGTTGCCCTGACCCAGGTGCAGGACCCTGCACTTGGCCTTGTTGAACCTCATGAGATTCACACAGGCCCCCTCCTTGAGCTTGTCCAGGTCCCTCTGGATGGCATCCTTTCCCTCAGGCGTGTCAACTGCTCCACTCAGCTTGGTGTCGTCAGCAAACTTGCTGAATGTGCACTCAATCCCACTGTCTATGTCACTGGTGAAGATATTGAACAGCACTGGTCCCAGTATGGCCCCCTGAGGGCCATCACTTGTCACTGGTCTCCATCTGGACATTGAGCCATTGACCACTACCCTCTGGATGCGACCATCCAACCAGTTCCTCATCCAGTGAACAGTCCACTCACCAAATACGTATCCCTCCAATTTAGAGAGGGGGATGTTGTGGAGGACCATGTCAAAGGCCTTACAGAAGTCTAGATAGATGACATCCATAGCTCTTCCCTTGTCCACTGATGCAGTCACTCCATCATAGAAGGCCACTGGTTGGTCAGGCAGGACTTGCCCTTGGTGAAGTCATGCTGGGTGTCTCAATCACTGAGAAATATTGAATCAAAATACCACTGTAATAACGAATAAAGAAATAAAATCACTAAAATACCTCTTGGTCTAATAATGAACTGTATGTTAAACTGCACATGGAAATATTTATTATGCAAATAAATCCCAAGTATAAATCAAGTAACTGCATTTACAAATCAAGAAACTGTGTTTACAAATGAGAATGTAATATCTCCTTGGATACGTGGATTCCTGACTTGCACATGAAAATGCTGATTTGCATCTCCATTTTGTATGCAATAAAGTTTAATTTAAAACTTAATTTTAATTTTGAAACTTTGGGCTTTAATTTTGAAAGTGTATTATTACAGAAGACAAAACTGAGATAAGTTTGAGGCACAGTGTCTAGGTTAGGCCTCTCTAGCCAAGGGAAAATACTATACAGCAGTACTGTCATTAAAATTAGTATACAGATGTATAAATTAGTGAGATTAACTACAAAATCCTGAGATGTAGAACTAAGGTTTTAAACCATGACTTTGCGTTTGAATCATACCAGTGAGGCCACACCTGGAGGATTGTGTTCATTTCTGGGTTCCTCAGTACAAGAGAGACATGGACAGATTGGATAGAGTCCAGTGAAAGGCCACAAAGACAATGAAGGGACTGGGGCATCCCTCCTTGGAGGGAAGGCTGAGAGCACTGGGACTGTTCGGCCTGGAGGAGAGAAGGCCATGGGGGATATTATCAACATCTATAAATACCTGGAAGGAAGGTGCAAAGAGAATGGAGCCAGGCTCTTTTCAGTGGTCCCCACTGAAGGGACCAGAGGCAACGGGCACAAACTGAAACACAGGAGGTTCCTTCTGAATATCAGGAAAGACTTTGTTTTTACCATGAGGATGACAGAGCACTGGTATAAGTTGCCCGGAGACTTTGTAGAGTCTCCATCCTTACAGATCCTGAAAAGCTACCTGGACATGGTCCTGGGCAACAAGATCGAAGTGGCCCTGCTTGATCAGGGGTGTTGGACCAGATGATCCCAAGACATCCTTTCCCACCTCTACCATTTGGTGATTCTGTGAATCAAATAAACTGTGTGAACTATTACACATTTTCCACACGGTGCTATGTAATCTTGACAAAAGTGGAATACATTAAGATATAAGGCACAGCGTCTTGGCAACAGGCATTTACTGTGTTGGACAATTAGACTTTAGGATTGTTCTCTAAATGCAACTTATTTTCTAAAGCCTTACTTTTTGGCACATTATGTGATATTTGTTATGTCATAGTTCCCTGTTCATTCTCCCTCTTACTTGGTAAGACCACCTCGTATCATTGTACAGATCATCTTTATTATCAGGGATTCAAAGTGAGGTTTCACTTGACCTGCTTATAAATGTCCACATACGATCCACATCTGTATCCTGTAGTCCTATGCTAACACAAAATTAATATGCCTTAGAAGTGCCTGTTTCTCTCTTTTCACTGTCTGAAAATACATTCAGCGAGATCAGATGTAAACATACACAAGATAAGCATCTAAATTTGGACAGAGATTTTTACTCACCATTATTAGATTTGTTACTACTATCTTTATCAATGCTTTTACACATTTTTGGTTTATTTTTGTATGCCTCTTTTTTAAGGTGCTGTTCCTGTTACAGGGCAACAGCAGGCTTTTGACAGCCATGAAAATAAACACAGAAGACAAAGTGTAGCCTCTAAAAGATGGAAGCCTACTTATCATGCACAGGTAAATATTAAATACTATAAAAAATACAAAGCTTATTTCTCTTCAAGAGAGAAAGGAATATCAAATTCCTTTGAGAATTCAGAGTTTCAGGAATATCAAAGATTTGTTCAGTGTCACAGAATTTTGAATCAATGTGCTTAGTCAGCTTGCTGTCACTGTAATGAAAAGAATAAAACCAAGTAGAATGCATCACTGTATTAGTATACACTAATATTTTTGCGCTGGAAAGCATTTAGTAATAGGAAATAAAAAATAAAAAATGTTCAGAAAAGTAGTATGGCTACCTTAAATTACACTTAAAATATTCTTATAATATTTTTGATAGAATTCATTATACACTGTCCAGCTGAGTCCTGTTCAATCTGCGTTTGGTCCAGTACAAAATATGAATAACACCTGTAAGTCTGATGAAGGTACAGTACCACATCTCACTTCAATTCTTTGTTATACATAAAGTAGTGACCTAATATATCCACTGCATAACATCACTTTTGTCTTTTGGCATCAGTGATTTTAAGTAAGAAAGGGTAGTTTGTTGCCTAGACCTATTTTTTTTTCATGGAAGTGTAATATACAGCATCATGTTTAATGATATTGATGGGTTTATGAATGCATTACAACATATACTCAAGTTTCATTCCATTCCTGTTTGTATTTAACTGTATGATAGCTGTATGCATCATACATAACTGGATGATACGGACAGGTATTCCTTGCTATCATTATATATTTCTGAACCCAGTAGAACTTGCTGTGGTGCCAATTATAAGATGCATTAGTGATCTGAATTACGTCATTTTCTAACATGTCATGCTTTTTGACTTTGCCACTTTTTTGATCTTTTAATGTGCATTTTGTGAGTTTCAGAGACCTATAGTAATGAAAGCAAGCAGCCTATTTAAATGTCATGAGCTCTTCTCATTTAAGTTACCCCTGTAATCTCTTCAGTTTCAGAAAGCACTGTTCAGTTTCTTCTGGCAGAAAAACTAGCAAGTACATCAGCTACAGAAGGTGAAATCCTGGCAGCTATGGAAAGTGTGCAACCAGCCAGCCAGCCTGCCCGGCTCAACAGGGCTCCATGTCTAGGCACGAGTGCACTTTCAGTAGAAGAACAGAAGATTTTCCAGTCTCTTGATCGTCTCAATCAAAGGCTACGAAGTAAGTTTGATAATATATAGGATCCTACATCAAGTGATTAAGTAACTTTATATTTTGTTGTCATGGATTAAATGGGATTAAAAACATGAATCCTGTGGTAGAAATATGTTTCTTCTTATTTTCTTCTTATTATTCTTTACTAAATGTAGCAAGCAGGAAATCAAAATAATGAAACCTTTCTTAGAGTCAATTAAATTAATTTAAAATAATGGTGACTTTGCCTTGGTCAAAAAAAAAATTCAAAATGTGACTGCAGGATGCCTTCAGAAACTGTCTCAGACCAACTGTAGATGTTGCTTCTAACAGATGTTTGTCAAAACTGTTCTTTAAAGTGTATGGATACAGATGTATCAGCCTCACTTAGGAATCTGTTCCAGTGCTTATCCATATGAATTTTTTGGCAGTTATTTTTGTAAATAATTACCCTTTATATTATACACCCTATTTTTTTTTTCAAATATAACTCTTTATAATGAATGGCTTTTTGTTTCCTTTCTTCTAGTCTTAGGATGTTCCTCCTCTTCTCTGTATCACAAATACAGTTCTGAGATTGCTGCAGCCAAATCTGAATGTTTATGTGAATATCACTTGCACAGCTATTTTTAAAATCTCAAACTTACTTGAGCATTCCCTAACCTATTTTTTCTGTATCCCAGGCTGACTTCTTACCTACTTTAAGAAATGCTTTTTATATGAGCTGTCGCATCGCAGTTGACGTTTTATTCAAGAATGTGGGAATAAAAGTCTGTACTCGTTCTTGATACTTTTTTCTCTCCAGTGATTCGTTAGCCAACACTTTCATTCATCATCCTATTATAACTAACATACTCATAGAACAAACTCACTTTGGGAGTCTCTTGCTACTGTGTCCAATGACTGCTATTTGCTTTGACCTACATGATCATACAGGTCTTTCATAAAAATTCTCATTAGTTTGACTAGTTTTTGCATTTTGTGTGCTCCATCCTGTATTTGAAACAAATGGGGACCTTGTGGTCTCTTCACTGGACTACCTGGCTTTCCATATCGTTGGAATAACTTCTGCTTGACATTTTTGCTGTTTATGGAACTGCCAGCTCTCCTAAATTTTATGTTTTCCTTGGACTTATAAAATTTTACATGCCAATTATTTGAGTTTACAAGAGTCTGCTTTCTTGAAGTCCATTGATTTTATTTTACTATTCTCCTTCTTTTCCTTGTGGACTGCACCATTTCACGGTCAGGTTACCCACATTTACCTTCCTATTGACTGGAATCAAACTAAAGCAGGGCTTGTTAAGCTCCTGCACGCTGTCCGTACATTTCTACATCAACTGGTGGATTGCTTGACTTCAAGGAAAAAGGCTTCAGTTTCCTGTAAACTGAAACAGCAGAATAAAAGATCTTTGCAACTGCTTAGAAACTTTCTGCAGCTGTAGCCTACAGTTCCTGCTCCCACCAAACCATGGTTCAGAATTTCATTTTACTGTACCTCATGGTTATTGCTTCCAGGCAAATAGAAGTGAAGAATTCTGTCTTTTGTCAGAGAGGAGATTTAGTATGATGTGCTTGGGTTAAGAAAGTGGATATGAAAAGAGAAGTACTAGAAAACAGAAAATAAATTGCTGGATAAATAACAGAGAAATAACAAAGAAATAAGGGCAAGATAAATGCAGCAAAGGAACTGGGAGCAAGAAAGCTGAAGACTGCAAAATGGGAAAAGAAAAACTGGAAAACTGTAAGAAAAGTACATAAGGAATATAATAGAAACAATGGAAGAATTATAGCAGTTAACAGATTGCAAATGAAGTAACTGCAAATTAATGTAATGTATGTATATATATATATGTACATATCTTAGAAATGTAATTAGCTTGCCTAATTACTTGGGGATTAAAATTGGTAATAAGAAGCTGTGAAATTTTACAGGTAGACTTATAGGACATGTAAGTACATGTAAGTTGGTACCTGTAAGTAAGCGCATAAAGTGCTGTAAGTACTTACATGTCATGTAAGTACATTGCTTTTTTATAATATGACCTTTTTGAACCCCTTTTTTTGTCTTTGTTTTCACATGTTACCAAATTAAGTGATTAAAACTGTGTACATTCATAGCAGTCATTTTAATGAATAACAGTCACTAACCAATCTAAGTGTGGAGTTTTTGTTGCCAGCTTCGAGTAGCTGGCATTCTTATTTCTAGCTTTAGATTTCTTTCTTGACACCAAATTTTTTGTTCAGATAATAATATCTAGCTGCAAATTTTAAAAATACAGATACAACATACACTTCAGCAGCTGTTGGTAGGTGAAAAAAGAACAGTGCAATTAAACTAGATTTCCACAATCTTCGGGAAGTTTTGTGTTGAATATTTGACTGTGAATCACATTTCTATTGCAGTATTTGGTTTACATAATATTTATGATATGCTTTCATGCTATTTTTAGATGTTCAAGAAGCCATTACCAGAAACCCATCTGCTTCAAATGTTTTGCAGATAATTACCTCTTTAGTAAGTATTTAATTTAAATATGTTCAGCTTTAGTTCCTACAAATTGACCTTATGGTTTATTTTATAGAAAAAAAATATTGAAAATATTGACATCAATCTGTTCACTGGCTTGCCAGATTTTCAGATTTCTATTTATATTAAAAAAAATACACATATGAACTTTTATAGTACTGTAAACAGGCTTCACTAGACTGCCTCATCCTCTGCTTTCATTTTCCTTTGGACTTTGCAAAGTCCAGGAAGTTCTAAGAACTTTTAAGGAACAGTAATTTAGCAGGGTCGATTTGAACTATATAGAGCTCATAATTAATGAAAGGGGGAATGATGCATGGTACTGGATAAAATAATTGGTAATACAGTGAATTCTTGCTTTAACCTGCAGATATGCTATGTTCTATAGAGGATAGGTATTACCTTTCTTCAATAAATGTTTGTATTTTTTTTCATATATTCTAGGTCTTGTCAGTTTGAAACAAAATAATCATGATAGCTGGAATATAAAGAACTGAATAGGCAGATGAGTGTCTGAAGTACAAAATTTACATTTCAAATGTTCAGTTTATAATGCAGGAGTTAGTGTTTATAATTCTGTATTATTAGTTTCCTCCTTTACTATGTATTTGTACTGAGGAAAAAATACAGATAGAGGCCTGTAGACTTCACATCCTTTATATACTGTCATATACTTCATATACTTTACTGGATAAAATGTTACCAAAAATGTTAGAGAAAATACTCTTTATTCAGGAGGCTTTTGCCATCTACTGAGTTTGAGACTGAAAAACCCCAGAAGGTATCCAGGCTCCTAAATTTAAATTGATTGCCTGGTTTTAAAATGGGACTGTGAAAAGAACACAGAGCACATCGTTACCTCTCTTCTTGTGAATACTAGTAGTAGGTGCGACTTGGAACCTCAGCTTCCTCTCTTCTGCCTCCTACATTACAAATTTAATTCCTATGGCTTAACAACTTGTAAATTTTGTGTTTTCCAGCAATTAGTGAAGTATAGTTACCTTTATTGGATCTAAAGCATTTTTGAGCGTGCCTGTTCTCTGGGGCTTTCTTCGTAGCCTGTCCTACCATAGAATCCTATAGAACCCATAGAACTATAGAATCATAGAATCTTTTTAGTTGAAAGAGACCTCTAAGATCATCAAATCCAACCATTAACCTAATACTGCCAAGTTACCACTAAACCATGTCCCTCAGCACGACATCTACATGGCTTTTTAATACCTCCAGGGATGGTGACTCAACCACTTCCCTGGGCAGCCTGTTCCAATGCGTGATAACCCTTTCTGTGAAGAATTTTTTCCTAATATCCAATCCAAACCTCCCCTGGCACAACTTGAGGCCGTTTCCTCTTGTCCTATCATTTGTTATTTGGGAGAGCAACCCCCACCTGGCTACAGCCTCCTTTCAGGTAGTTGTAGAGAGCGATAAGGTCTCCCCTCAGCCTCCTTTTCTC